>JAJPUD010000241.1:613243-673592 GCA_023553655.1 Myrmecobius fasciatus
GGGGCTGTCCTGTTGATCTGTTCCACTACTGAGCCAGGACTGAGGGTCACAGTGCTGATCTCCTGGAATTAAAATCCTCTCACTGGCTTTCCCAGATTCCAATGAGACTGATTTTTCTTGAATTCCTTCCAATCTATCTTGAGCTAGAGAGTAATTTTATTCCATCAGACTGTTCAGAGGCTTGGTTTCATGTAGTTTTCAAGGGAAACTGGGAGAGCAGCTTCCCAGCTTCACTCCACCATCTTGATTCCACTACTGGAAATCCAGTACATAGTTTCTCCCTATAATCCTTTTGACATCTTGCCTTCATAATTAGGTAGTCAACTCTTTAAGAATAAAACCCATGCTTCATTTTCCATTAAGTCCTTTGTGTATCATCCCTCCATCTTTTTTCATGTACTTGGAACCTTCTATGTTGTAGATACTGAATATAATTTTAGAATCATTGATAAATTAAAAGAATTGCAAAAGTAAATTCAAAGGGCCATTTTATTATTTGATTAAAATCAAATTTGCTTTATGTTTATGTACATTACAATTCAATTTACTTGGGGCTTTTCTCCCTACAGAATATTTACAAGTGCTTATTTTAAAAACTACTAGCTACTTTCTCAGTTATGTTAATGCAATGTGAATAGTTTAATTTCCCCCTTCTCTATCAATTTTTAAGGGAAATTTCAAAGCACAATCAAGTGAAAGAAGTACTTAGAGCATTAATATATTATCAGCATCTCAATAACTTGCTAATAGTTTTGGCTCTATAAAAGAACAACAATGATTGTAATATGCCTTTAGAGCATGGCCTGAAACCTAAGTTTCAATGTACAGTCAAAAGATTTAGTAACAAATTGTTATCACATACATATATGATAATAGAAGATAATAATCTGAGAAACATCATGACAAAGTTCTTAACTAAATGGCTAAAAATATTCAGAAGCATTTTATTTTGTGGTTTTTTGGAAGTTGATCCTAATACACATTTTACTTTTATAAACTTGTTCTGATTTAAATGATTTAATATTTTTCATTGTTTTAATTATTCTTTCCATTTTCCATAAGTCAACCATGTTTCTTTCCCATGAGTCACAAAATCAAATTATAATCCAATGATATCCACTTAAAAGATGAAGAATGTCTATAAGTTTTACTACTTCTTGGGCTGTATCTACAAATGAATCTAGAGCTCTCTTGCTTTAGCGCTGTCTCCAAAAACAAAAATCTAATAACACGATGATTATATATTTGAGGAAGGTACTTTACAGATAAATAGATGTCCTGGTTCCCCTCTCCAGCATGTAGTATTGTAAAACTGACCTCCATTCATTGTGAATTGATTGACAGCTTTGTGCCCTTCCATGGCTATTTGAGATAATCATGTGGAAAATCAGTACAAATGATGCATGTTTAATCGAGGGTATGACCAGAAATCCTGTATATCTTTAGAATACTTTGGAGGAAACCCAAACCTACTCTGAAACTCAGCCAGCAGCTACTACTGACAAGACACAAAACATTCAAGTCTCCAAGTAGAAATATGTTATTAGTGATACATTTTATAAAAATGGAAAAAATGGAAACTGTTCAAAATATTTGAGTCCCAACAAAAATCATGTATTTTATGAGCTCATCCATTAGAATACTATAGCATCTACTTAAATGTATATGTATATATGGCATATATGTGAGTATGTTTATAAGTCTATATATGAAACATATAATACACACACATATATACATAAAGGCTCTGTTTTCTGAGATATATATACACATATATGCATATATGTGTATATGTATATGTATATACATATATATATAGACAAAGCAAAAAGAAATAAGAGTTGAGATGTAGAAATCCATCTCTTGGACTGATAAATAGGCCTATGTTGGGGAAACAAGAATAATGACAAAGTAACACTAATAAAATATTTTGAAATAAAATGTGAGCTAAAAATATCCTATATTCTAACTGTAAGCTAAAATATAATTTCATTTTTTTTAAATTTGTATTCCCAATGTCTGGCATAGTCCTGATACATATTAAGAACTTAAATCCTTTTTGAGTGATGGCTTCATGATACTAAATGCATAAGCAGTTATTATTTATGAATTTCAGATTACCCAAAACCAAAATGAAAACATTTTGAACAAGGAGAGAGCCAAGATTTTTCTGACACTGAAGCCAACCTTCATGAAGTCAGGTAGCCTTATCACCATTTACGATATATATATTTTTTAAATAAACATTTAGGGTTTGAAATTCCTGGGATAGCTAGATGACATAATGAATAGAATTTTTGGCCTAGAATCAAGAGATATACCTGAAATCAAATTCAATCTTGGACATTTACTAGCTGTGTGACCCTAGGCATGTTACTTAAACTCTGCCTGCCTTAGTTTCTTCAACTTTAAAATAGGGGTAATAACAGCACCTGCCTCCCAGGGCTATTGTGAGAATTAATGAGTTAATAAATGCATAGTTTCTGGCAAACAGCAAGTGCTCTATAAATGTTAGCTATTATTATTGCTTTTGAAAAGCACTGTACTTACATTATTTTCCTTGAAGTTGTATGATTAATGGTGGCAGTATAACACATGATTTTGGCATCAAGAGATCTGTGTGTCTGTTTAGCAGCTGGGTGACATTGGCAAGTTGCTTTCTCCCTTGGAACTTCAGTTTTCTCATCTGTAAAACAAAGGGGTGGTTTAGATGATCTTTAAGGTCCCTCCCAGCTCTAACATTCCACTTTAACTTTTTTTCCACTCATCAGATACAAAGGATTAAATTATCTTCATGAATATGAAATTGAACATGCAAAATAAACTAATTTAAATGTGTATATAATTACCTGTAATCTGAAGATTAAGTACAAATTCACTAACTGCAATTATTTGCACTCATGAATGGAGGTTTTTGTAGGGCAGCTTGCCTAATGTCAGAAACATTTTGTGAATCTTTTCTCTTCAAGGCTTTATCATTTCTTTGATGACATGGCAAAATTCAATTTTTTTCTGCTTTTCTCTTTTAAAAAATCCAACTGTGTAAAATATATTTACTGTCAGGCAACCTACAGAGACTTGATTTGGGAGCAATTATGAGAATTTTTACCCAATTCTGTAAATGAGGTTGACCTGGAAAAACTTAATGTCCCATTCAAAATGCCCTGTCATTATTGACCCTACCTACAATAAAGATTCCCAACCAACTGTAATAGGTCTCTTTTTAACACTTATTAATACCATATTTGTTGTTATTTTCCAATTCTTTGCCTTTTCTGAAAAAGGGTTCTTCGGTGATAATGAAATCATTAAAAACATGATTGCTGGTTTCAAAATATTCATTTCACTCCCTTGAATTACTTAGTTGCTCCTGAGAGCCCATAGAATCTTACTTTCATGGAGCATAAATAAACAGCCAATCCAACACTTCAGCACATTTCTAATTGTAATGCCCCGTGTAATGCTCCAGTCTATTATACATATGTTTTCTGTTATTGTAGGGTGGCAGTCAGTGACATGGAAGTGTGTGCTTGCATTAGAGAGCTGATGTGAACTCATTCATGAGTTTTAACTGCATCATTATTTCAATCTAGAAACTACAAGCTACTCAGACATGCTTACCTTGTCTAGTAAGTTATTTCATTTGAATTCCTGAGCCATCTCCTTTCCAGATAGAGACAGATTGATTTTCCCAAGTGAAGCAAAACCAAGAAAGAGAGGAAAGGTTCTGTGGCCTAGGTACCAATTATTTTAAGGCTTCATCTGGTTACTGTTATTTCTGCTGTTCTTGCTATTGTTGCTGCTGCTGCTGTTGTTATTATTATTATTATTTTCCTCTTAAAATCATTAACTAGAATTAACTACTGAAGTTATTTCACTTACATCATGAAACTGACTTTATATTAAAGGGATACTTCAAAGAAACTTAAAGATAAAAATACTAAATAATTCTGCTAATGTCCCAGACTTGAAACCTGCTTTTCTTTGAGTTGTAGTTATTTGGATCCTTAATCCTAATTTGTAAAGAAGATGTGGTTTACATATTCTTAGACTTAATTGAATTTTAACAAACTTGAAGCACTCAATAAATGTTTTCCATAACCACCATCGCCACAATTGCAACCATTGTTGGCATTAAGCAGATTTGTGGTTTACAAACAGAGCTATCATTGTCCATAATGCACTTTGCTTCAACTGTTTTTTTAAGATAGTTTGGTGGTGTTGTAGATAGATTACTCAATTTGGAGTCAAGAAGACTTGAGTTAAAATTCAGCCACAGACTGTGTAACTTCAGGCAAGTCATTTAATCTCTGCTTTCTTCAGTTTCTTCAGTTGTAAAATAAAAATAATAATAACATCATCTCCCTAGGCTTGTTAGGCGGACCAACTGAGGCAACATATATAAATATTCCTAGCATAGTACCTGGCATATAATAGGTTCTATATAATTATAACATAATTATAATAATATTTATAATAAAAGTAATAAAATAATTTAATCAAATAATAATCAAATATCTTCATAATTCCACATTCTAGAATTTGAAGAGATCAAGTGAAAGGAAACTTAAATCTAATCTAATTTAATTTATATTTGAATCAGCATCCCTGATATGAAGATAAAAGGTCATTAACTCTCTGCTTGAAGACCACCAGTAATAGCCATAGCATCTTCCCTTTTAACCAAGTCACTGATAAATATGTTCAGTAGTACAAGGCCAAGCACATATCTTTGGAAAATACACAAGAGACTTCTTTTCAATTTTGCATCTTACCATTATTGACTATTCTTTGGGTCTACCACTCAGCCAGATCCAAATTCATCCTTTCATACTTCCAACTGAGTCCATACCTCTCCATAATCAATCACTGTAAAGATCTAAATAAATTCTTAAAAGGAAATAAGGTAGAAAAGAAAAAAAAGGAGATTGATTAATGTGGTATATCCTGTTGTTGAAGTCATGTTAGCTCTATGGGATCAATATTTCTTTTCTCAGAAGTTAAAGACCCATCCCTGTGCTAATATACTCTATGTTTTTGCCTTGACACAAAGTCTTACTCCCTAACCTCTAAGACTGCAAGCAAGAACTGTTCTTTTAAAAAAGGTAACATGCACCTTCTTTAATGTCACACACATTAGGTCTCCTATCCTCCCCTATCAGTGATCACATGTACCAAGCAGAGCTTTCTGCCCTTTGGGATTTAGCTCCTTTGGACCAGATTATTTGACTACAGCAATTTGGTTGATCTTGTCAACAGCAGCTAGATGCTCCTGTGCTATCTTTCTACTTAGCTATTTACTATTAACTACTTTGCTTCTGTCTTTGCCAGTCCAAAATTCATTCTTCTAAGTAGAAACAAAAGAATGAAAATAAGAATTAAGGTCTCTTTTGGTTTTTGTTGCCAAAGGGACTTATAAAATCTCTTCAAGAAAGACATTTTTTGTTCATTTTGTCTGTTTAAAAAAAATATATATTGCAAATCAATTCCAAAGAGATTTAAAAAATAATTTATTTCAGTGGGAGGAATGAAAAGGAAGAAAATTGGGAAAAATTATTAAATCATGAAATAATATACAAAGATAAGGTTTAAAAAGGCCAGATTATCCCTTTATTCTTCCTCTTCTCCCAATTCCCCATATGCCAGGATTCACAAAGAACATTGAGTAATGTGTTTAAATGTTTTGCTCTTTTGATAATCATGAGAAGCTTACATTTTTATTGCGTACTTATAATCTATTGGTTTTTAGAAATACTTGAAAATCATTTGTAAAATATTTTGATTTCTTTATTAAACATATAAAATTAAATGGGATAATATATGGCACATTCTTTGCAACCTTTAAAACACTATATAAATGGAAGTTATTATCATCAGTTATTACTTCAAGAATCAAAAAAAAAAATCACAGAAAAGTAAAAATTCTATTAGTTTTAACTTTTATGCCCAAGAGGAAAACCACCTCCTCTTCCCCTTCTGACATCTTGAGGATATGTGAATTCTCTTGGCTAAGATATCATTTTTTAAAAAAAATCAAGCTTAAATCCTTGTTGACAAAGTTGATCAGGATGAACACTTTTTTATCAGAATTAATAAGGAATCTTTAAATTTTAAATGTGGAGTATCACAATCAATTTAGTCAATGTTAAAGTGCTTTTTATTGTTAATTAAGGAAAAATCATTGCTGAATCATACTCTGACTTGGTTTTTAAAAGGGGAAAAATAGAATGATTTGGAGATCAAGAATATCATATAGAATCATCTTTTTGAATTGTTTTATTTATCAAAAGACTAGGACCTCTTTGATGTTTAAGTACAAAATATATGTGCTGTATGCATATACATATTTAGATATAAATATTGATATACTTATGTTTGTCTATGCATAAGTGTTGAGCCTAACTGACAGGGATCAAATACTGTGATGAGATCTAAAGTAATTAAGAAGAGGAGATTATGATAAGGCATTTTGGGGTATAGCATACTACCAGTAATCACCACGTCATCTCCCCTTTTATCCAAGTCATTGATAAATATGTTTGGTATTACAGGGCCAAGTACAGATCCTTGGAAAACATACAAGAGTTTTCATTTCAATTTGGCATCTTACAATTATTGACTATTCTTTGGATCTACCACTTAAATCAAGCCTTAGACATTTCCTGGCTATCTAACCTTGGTCAAGTCATATAATCTTTATTTAACCTAGTTTCTTTTATTGTAAAATGGAATTGATAATAGTCCCTATCTTACTGGGTCTTTATGATGAACAAATTAGCTAATATTTGTAAAGTTCTTAGCACAATGTCTGGCACATAGTAGGCAACATATAAATTATTTCCCCCTTCTTCCCAGATTTGACTCTGGAAATATCAAATTTAAGGTAATGATGAGATAAGCTTATAATAGGCAGTGGTAAATTTAAGACTAAAGCTAAGAAAAGAAAGGCTGGTGAAACTATCTTGGAAGTTAATATTGTAGAAATACGATGGTTGAAGTCACAGGAGTGGGTCAGTTTGTCAGTAGAGATGGGGAAGAGAGAAATGAGAAGACAAAGGATGGAGAGTAGGAAAATGTCTACGTTTAGGAAGTTTTTAAAGAGTAGAGGTAAATTTGAAGTTGATATACTCAGAAACATATTTGTCATTTCCTTGGCAAGTTGAACACTCACTTAACAGTCATGTAAGGCACCAGGAAGTTAAGTGATGGTCCCAAGAGCTTGTAGCTATAATATACCAGACAAAAGACTTGAATCCAGGTCTTCCTGACTCCACACTCAGCTCGCTAAATATTCTGTAATTGTCTCTCTATTAAAACATAACCTTATTTTGTTTTGAATAGACAACATGGATAGTAGCATTCTATCTACCACAACATTCTTACTGTAAAAATCTGTGTGATAAGAATTGAAATTGTGATTTCATTTCATTAGTAAAGGTGATCCCAAATGAGAAAACTCCCTTTACCATCACAGGTTTTTACCTTTTCTAAAAGTTAGCATCCTAGAGAGTTGCTCAAGACTGAGAGATTGACTTTGTCCAAAGTCACCTGGCTAGTAAACATCAGAAGTGAGATTTGATTGCAACAAAAGAAAAAAACAACCAAAAAACCCCCATAAAATATGATTTAACTGTATTGCATAATTATGACTAATTTTATACTCTGAAAAAGAGAGATATATAATTTCAGACTTGGTTGATCATATATCATTGATCAAGAACTGAAAGAGAATTTAGAAGCCATCTAGTCCAACTCTGGTTTTTTTTTTGTTTTGTTTTGTTTTGTTTTGTTTTTTTACTGAAGGAGAAACTGTGATCCCCAAAGAGTCTTCTATTAAAGAATGTGACTTCTTAATGTCACACAGCTAGTAAGTAGCAGAGGCAGAGCTGAACTCAGTACTCTTTGACTCTGAGTAAATGCTTTCTACTAAAACACACTGAGTGAGATGTTGCTTAGTTTGAATGACTTTATAGCTTATTCTTTGTTATAAAGGATGGCTTCCAACAATAGAAATGAGATATACCTTGAATTGGTGATTATATTAAAAATCAAAGGCATTAAAATGGTTCATTAAATCATATCATTTCATAACTGATAGATTATTCCATTTTCCCTATTATTATAATTTCACATGTAATATTTATAGTTGTCCAATTGTTCCCAATACTTTGTTTTCTTGGCAGAGAAGTAATTTGTCACCATTCTCCAATTCATTTTATAAATAAGGAAATTGTGACAAATGGGGTTGTTATTTGTCACCATTCTCTAGCTCATTTTATAAATGAGGAAACTGTGGCAAATGGGATCAAGTGATTTGCCAAGGATCCCATAGTTAGAAAATGTCTAAAACTAGATATATAATATTACACACACACACATATATATGCATATATGTATAATTATATACATTATATTTATGTTATATATTTATACATAACATGATAACATATACATTATATATTTCTGTAATATATTATATAATTTTATGTACATTACATATATATTTATAATACATATATACTCATATTATATAGCATATACATTAAATATATTCACATAATTTCTATATATGTATACATATATACATATGACTATGATCTAATTAATTCATTTGGGTATATTTCATGAGTTATAGATCTAATTCCGTTTTCTGACAAAGTGGAAACCAATTCCCCCAAGTAAATTTGTTAAAAGATACTCTTTTCTTTCCATTTTTGTCTTCTATGGATATATAAAAACATTAATCTTGTATATATATATATATATATATATACAAGATGTATAAATTCTGTTTTCTCTATGTTATTTCAATGATTTTTTTTTGCCTAATACAAGATTGTTTTGATTATACTCACTTTATAAAATATATTTAAGAGATACATGTATGAGCTATATTCATGAGATATTTTCCCCAGTGTGCTAGCTTTTGCTTACAAATTGCATTATATATATATATATATATATATATGTATATATATATATATATATATTTGTTTAATTCTATTAATGAACCCTTTGGGACTGCGGTCAACTAAACCCATGTAAATTAATTCAGGAAGCATTGTGATGTTTTTTATTACATTAATCTGACCTATCCATGAACATTGGTTGTGTCTAGGTTATCTTTAAATTCCATTATCAGAGTCTTATAGCTGTCTCTAATAGATAATATAAAGACAAATTCTAAATATTATTTGTGTTTTGTTGTTATTGGCAATAGTAGTTGTTTTATGGCATTTCCTTGACATTTATTTGTAGTAAATAGAAATATAAGTAATTTCTATGAAGTACTCTTGTATTCAGTATACTTGTTGAAGTTATTGTTTACAGATATTTTGGGGCTGAGATAGTAAAAAAACAGCAAATAAGATTTTTGCTATTTTCAATCTTTTTCCTTATAATATCTTTTCCTTTCTCATTGAAGTTACTATTATTATGCCAAATAAAGCAGTCATTTAACAATGAACAAATGTTTATTAGAACCTATCAGTATCTATGATAAGCATTATGAATGCAAAAACAAAAATAAAACTATTCCTGTCCTCAAGAAGCTTATTATTGCAATGTGAAAGAAAACAAGCATATATTTTTCTATTGGATTAAGGCATATATATATATATATATATATGTATATATATATATATATAACTAGATTGAAGAAGAATTTATTTATATTCTTTTCAGGGCTGTAATTATGAATGAATTTTAGTTTTAACTGTTTTTTTCTACATCTATTACTATAAATTTTCAGTTTTTGTTCCTATTGTTTACATATTATGTTGTATGAACAATTTTTCTGATGTTGTACTAACCTTCTTTATCCAGTACAAACATTGCTTGGGCAGGATAAATCACTGTTTTAAATGCATTGTTGTATGACTTGAGCTATTGTGATATATTTTTTCTTTTGTGTTAGGGATATTGCTTTATTATTTTCCTTTTTAATGTTATCTTTTCTGGATTTTTCTTTTTTTTCTCTATATCAATTCATAATCTATGATCTTTAGTAATTTTTTTCTTGGAAGGCTTGAAAGAATTCACCTATGAATCTATCTGGATTACATTATGTGTTTTTAAGTATTTAAATAGGTTTTTAAAAAAGATTTCTTTAGTGAAAGTAGTGATATGGTCATAAACCAGATAGGATTTGTTAATTTCTTACTATAGTAAATGTAAAAATAAATTCAGTATCAGAAAGTAAAAATTCAGTCTCTGCTTTCACCAGTTATATGTCCTTATGTGAGGTATAACTTTTTTGATCTTCATTATCCTTTACAGAACCTCTCTGATCTTTGATCTCCTATATAAAACAAAATTAATGTCTTTTTTTGCATCACAGGATTTTTCTGCAAATAAAATAAGACAATTCATATGAAAGCATTTTGTAAATTGTAAAGTATTATAAGAATATGAAATGTTAATAAAATTTTCAATAGACAGGTATTCTTCAATTGTCTGAGAAAAAAATGAATATTAGATTTCATTCTTTATATAGCAAGGGTAAATTTTCTAGATGTTTCCCTTTATAGCTAGCAAAAAAAAAAATAATCTGTTTTTGAGAAATGGTTCAGATCTAAGAACCTGCCACATCTTGCCTGGTTTAAATAACAGTGTATCAATACATCAAAGATTTTCAATAGTGTAGGAAGTTCCCTAGTGGGAACTCCCTTCACAAATGCATATTACAGCCGGTCTATTTCTCTGTGTAAAAGAATTGCCAAGTGCCTAGAGAGATTTTGTGATAAACAACTCATGGTCAGCTAAGTGCCTCAGTGGATAGAGTGTCAGACCTGAAGGAAGGAAGACTCATCTTCCTGAGTATAAACCTAACCTCAGATCCTTATTGGTTGTGTGACCCTGGATGCATCACTTCACTCTGTTTTCCTCAGTTTTCTCATCTGCAAAATGAATTAGAGAAGGAAATGGCAAACCACTCCAATATCTCTGCCAAGAAAACCCCAAATGGCATCATGGGAGAGTTCATCATGACTGAAAAACAATTAAAAACCACCATTACCCCTGGTCATACAATGACAATATCTAACATCTGAACATCTCAGAAAGAAAACTGAATTAGTTCTCTTAAACAGGAATTATGTCACCATTTTTTTCATATTTGGCAGACATGAAAGAATTTTATCTATAATTCATCAGTTCATCACCTGTTTATTAATATTATACCAATGCTGCCTACTTACAGATGGCTTTTTAAATGCCACTTGCTTTCATAATTTATCCTATTTTCTAATGTTCCCATTGCAGCATGCAATCTTTTAATGCATGTTGATAATTCCTCCAAAGACAAGTGATATTTAATAAAATAAGATCCAAGCATAACCAAGTGTTATCCATAATTCTCTTATTATAAAAAAAATCACTTAGGGACTTTGAGCAACTTAGAAACTAATTGTAATGTGTGTTCTTTGAGAAACAGAAAAGACATAACAAGGTGATGATAATTTTCAAGCTATTTTTATATGCAAGATTATTTATTCACTATTTCCATGAACCTGCTGCTGTATCTTTGTCATGATTTATTATTCCCAACAGCTATATCGTGTGTTGCAATTACTATACCATACAAGTTTAACCCTATAAAGTTTCAAGATAAGACAAAAATAATATATTGAGTAGTTTGATATCTTTATGTATAAGTTTGAGAATCATTAAGTGGCTGTCATTCTTCCTTCCTCAGCATCAATTACTCTACTCTGGTTTTACTTACTCCTCTCAGTATAATGAGTCCCTAGAGTATGTTTCATTGCAGGAGAAGGAACACATTCTTCACTTGCGGTCAGTGGGATGTGGTTAATTTGAAATCACTTAAACTATTATATCTGTCAAGTGTGGTTATTTTATTTTCAATTCACATCAGTGTTTTAATATGCATGTCGCTTACTGGGTCAAACTGGCAGATTAATTTCTGTCTTCTGCTGCAATATGCTTCATCATTGTCTATATGTTTCTCCTGTTGAAAGTTAACATGTGCTCATTAGAATTAAGTTCCAAGAAAATCTCGTCTCACATAAACAATCTCCATTATGTAAGCAAATGGTGCTAAATAAGGGCATACCACTCACAACTCTGCATATTCTGACAATATTCTACTTTGCAAATCAGAGAAATGTTTCTGACTGTATGAAACAGTCTGAAACAACTGAAAAAATTATAGGGAATGAAAAAAATCACTTAATGCAATAATATTCAAGATATGATAAAGTTTTCTCTGTTGACTTATGTCTTCCTTGTCTTTGTTGGGCTTGAGTATTCTTAAATTTTTTAGATAATTGGAACCAACTAGGTTTAAGGCAAAAAACTGAGTATTTTTCTGTACTATAACCTGTCAAGATTGTACATGTAAATACCTATTAGCATAGTGATAGCTAAAAATTCATAAAATCACAGATATAGACTTCGGAGGTCCTATGGTGAAACCTTTCATTTTACAGAGAAAAAAAATGATATCTTATCTAGAGAGATAATGAAATTTTCCAACATCATACAGGAAATAAGTCCCAAACTTGAGATTTGAGTTGAGGACTTCTGTTTTTTTTTTCAGAATTTATTCCATCATACCAGTCTGCACCTGTCATACATACCCCAGACTGTGGAAAGGGAAAGGAAAGTATGAAGAGAAAAAGAGAGGAAAGAGAGAAGGGCAAAACATGGTAAGACTCCTCCAATAAGGAGTGGGAGGTAAGATTTCCAGTTTCCCCATTTGATTATTTAACTCATAATTTTATTATCTAAATGTTCATGTAGCAACTAGGTAGAACCATGAATAGGATACTGAGCCTGGAGTCAGGAAGACCCATTAAAATCTTATTTCAGACAGTATCTGTATGATTCTGAGAAAGTCACTTAATCTGTTTTTCTTATCTGTAAAATGGAGATAATAACAGCACCTATATCGCAGGGTTGCTTTTAAGTATCAAATGAAATAAAAATTGTAAAGTGCTTATTTCAGTGCCTGGTACATAGTAAGCACTACATAAATACAAAACATCATTATTCTTGCTCCCTGTTCCTTCTATGCAGCTCTAAGTGATGTCAGGGCCCTTAATTTTAATCAGCTTACAAATTCAGAGCTCTGGGTCAAAGTTCCAGTCCCCTCTCTTTAGCTATGTCTCTGGCCAGAAATTGAGAATGTCAAAATCTTGACACAGACATGCCTTATAATAACCATAGAATGCATGCAGATAATTAGAATTAAATCTGGGTACATGTAAAATAAATTACACTGCCACCTCATTTAGTTTTTGTATTTTCCTTGGGTATGATTTAGAGCAAGTCTGAGTACTTAGGCAAGTGTTGCTTCTTCTAAAGTAGGTCAATAATATTTATTGAAGATATATGAATGGCTTGTTGTTTTTCCTTTGTTCTCAAAAAGGCTATGACATTAGGGACATGATGCTATAACATGGAAGTGAGTTGGATTTAAGTGAGGAAGAGCTATGCAAATCACCAGCCTCACTTTCTCCTCTAGAGCCATCTGGGTCCAGTGGCAAGCTGTAGATGGAGACAACTGGAGATGGCCCTGGATGAAATGGGAGGCCTTGGCCTTTTTAAGTTAAGGTTTGTGACAGGGAGGGAGATGAGCATTGTGTAAATCTTATTCTCATCAGGTTGGGCTCTAAAAGTGTATATCAGATATTTGATTTCACATAGAAACTTGTCTGTTGCTAGAGGGAAGTGGGAGGGAAAGGAGGAAAAGTAAGGGACAAACTAATAGAAGGGAAAATAGAAGAATCAGGGGAAAGGAGTAAAAACAGGGGGAGGGGATCTAAAGGGTGGAGTATTGTTTGGGGGAGGAGGTCATCAAAAACAAAGTACTGAGGAGGGGGGAAGGGAGAAAGGGGAAAGGAAAGGGGAAAACATAACTTGGGTAAATAAGATGGCAGGAAATAAAGAATTAGTTATTCTAACTGTGAATGTGAAGGGGATGAAATCTCCCATAAAGCGGAAGTGGATATCAGACTGGATTAAAAACCAGAATCCCAAAATATGTTGTCTACAAGAAACACATCTAAAACATAGTGACACATAGAGGATGAAGGTAAAAGGCTGGAGCAGGACCTATTATGCTTCAGGTGAACAAAAAAAAGCAGGGGTAGCAATCCTTATCTTAGATCAAGTAAAAGCCAAGATAGATCTAATCAAAAGAAATAGGGAAGGAAACTATATTTTATTAAAGGGTACCATAGATAATGTAGCAATATCAATACTAAATATATATGCACCAAGTACAATAGCATCCAAATTCCTAGGGGAGAAATTAAGAGAGATGCAAGAAGAAATAGACAGCCAAACTATAGTAGTGGGGGATCTCAACCTTGCTCTCTCAGAATTAGATAAATCAAACCACAAAATTAACAAGAAAGAAACTAGGGAGATAAACCAATTGTTAGAAAAGCTAGGTATGATAGAGATATGGAGAAAGTTGAATGGAGACAGTAGAGAGTTTACTTTTTTCTCAGCAGTCCATGGAACCTATACAAAAATTGACCATGTGTTAGGGCATAAAAACCTCAAAATCAAATGCAGAAAGGCAGAAATAGTAAATGCATCTTTTTCAGATCATGATGCAATAAAAATCACATGCAATATAAGGCCAGGAGAAAATAAACCAAAAGTTAATTGGAAATTAAATAATCTAATCCTGAAGAATGAATGGGTGAAAGAGCAAATTATAGACACAATCGAAAATTTCATCCAGGAGAATGACAGCAATGAGACAACATACCAAAATTTGTGGGACACGGCTAAAGCAGTTATAAGGGGTAATTTTATATCTCTAGATGATTACTTGCATAAAATAGAGAAAGAAAACATAAACGAATTGGGCTTATTATTAAAAAAAAACTAGAAAAAGAACAAATTAAAAACCCTCAATTAAATACCAAATTGGAAATTCTAAAAATAAAAGGAGAAATTAATAAAATTGAAAATAAGAAAACTATTGAATTAATAAATAAAACTAAGAGTTGGTTCTACAAAAAAACCCAACAAAATAGATAAGCCTTTAGTTAATTTGATAAGAAAAAGGAAAGAGGAAAATCAAATTGTTAGTCTCAAGAATGATAAGGGAGAACTTTCCTCCAATGAAGAGGAAATTAGAGCAATAATTAGGAGTTACTTTGCCCAACTTTATGCCAGTAAGTTTGATAATCTAAATGAAATGGAGGAATATCTACAAAAATATAGATTGCCCAGGTTAACAGAAGAGGATATAAAATATTTAAATAGCCCCATATTAGAAAAAGAAATAGAACAAGCTATTAACCAACTCCCTAAGAAAAAATCTCCAGGGCCAGATGGATTTACGTGTTAATTCTACCAAACATTTAAAGAACAATTAATTCCAATACTACACAAACTATTTGAGAAAATAGGGACAGAAGGTATACTGCCAAAATCCTTCTATGAGACCGATATGGTGCTGATAGATAAACCAGGTAGGGTGAAAACAGAGAAAGAAAACTATAGACCAATTTCCCTAATGAATATTGATGCAAAAATTTTAAATAAGATATTAGCAATGAGATTACAGAAAGTCATCCCCAGGATAGTACACTATGACCAAGTAGGATTTATGTCAGGGATGCAGGACTGGTTCAATATTAGGAAAACTATCAGCATAATTAATTATATTAATAACCAAATTAACAAAAACCATATGATTATCTCAATAGATGCAGAAAAAGCCTTTGATAAAATCCAACACCCTTTCCTATTAAAAACACTAGAGAGTATAGGAATAAATGGGCTTTTCCTTAAAATGATCAGCAGCATCTATTTAAAACCGTCAGCAAGCATTATATGTAATGAAGACAAACTAAAACCATTCCCCATAAGATCAGGAGTGAAACAAGGCTGCCCACTGTCACCATTACTATTTAATATTGTATTAGAAGTGTTAGCTTTAGCAATAAGAGAAGAAAAAGAGATAAAAGGAATCAGAGTAGGTAATGAAGAAACCAAATTATCACTCTTTGCAGATGACATGATGGTATACTTAGAGAACCCTAGAGACTCAACTAAAAAACTACTAGAAACAATTCACAACTTTAGCAAAGTGGCAGGATTCAAAATTAATCCACATAAATCATCAGCATTCTCATATATTACCAACCAAATTCAGCAGCAAGAGATACAAAAAGAAATTCCATTCCAAATAGCAGATGATAGGATAAAATATTTGGGAATCTATCTGCCAAGGAAAAGTCAGAAACTATACGAACTAAACTACAAAACACTTTCCACACAAATAAAATCAGACCTAATCAATTGGAAAAATATTAAGTGCTCATGGGTAGGCAGAGCAAACATAATAAAAATGACAATACTACCCAAACTAATCTACTTATTTAGTGCCATACCAATCAAACTCCCAAGAAATTATTTTACAGATCTAGAAAAAATAGTAGCAAAGTTCATGTGGAAGAACAAAAGATCAAGGATTTCAAGGGGATACCAGATCTAAAACTATATTATAAAGCAGCAGTCATCAAAACCGTTTGGTACTAGTTAAGAAATAGAGCAGTCGATCAGTGGCACAGGATAGGTTATCAGGACAACCTAGGCAATAACCTTAACAATCTAGTGTTCGATAAACCCAAAGACCCCAGCTTTTGGGATAAATACTTACTATTTGGCAAAAACTGCTGGGAAAATTGGAAACTAGTGTGGAAGAAATTAGGGCTTGACCCATACCTAACACCACATACCAAATTTAAAGATCTAAATGGGTTCATGATCTAGATATAAAGAGGGACTTTGTAAGCAAGTTAGAGGAATGTAATATAGTTTATCTCTCAGACCTGTGGAGATGGAATAAATTTATGTCCAAAGAAGACCTGGAACTCCTAATTGAACACCAGATGGATAATTTTGATTATATTAAGTTAAAAAGTTTCTGTACATATAAAACAAATGCAGACAAGATTAGGAGGAAAGCATCAAATTGGGAAACCATCTTTACATTTAATGGTTCTATTAAAGGCCTCATTTCTAAAATATATAGAGAATTGTCTCATATATATATATATATATATATAAGAATTCAAGCCATTCTTCAATAGATAAGTGGTCAAGGGATATGAACAGACAATTTTCAGATGATGAAATTAAAACCATCTCTAGTCATATGAAAAGTTGCTCCAAATCACTATTGATCAGAGAAATGCAAATTAAAACAACTCTGAGGTACCACTACACACCTGTCAGATTGGCTAAAATGACAGGAAAAGATAACGATGAATGTTGGAGGGGATGTGGGAAAACTGGGACACTGATACATTGTTGGTGGAACTATGAACGGATCCAACCATTCTGGAGAGCAGTTTGGAGCTATGCTCAAAAAGTTGTCAAACTGTGCATACCCTTTGACCCAGCAGTGTTTCTACTGGGCTTATATCCCAAAGAGATCTTAGAGGAGGGAAAGGGACCCACATGTGCAAGAATGTTTGTGGCAGCCCTTTTTGTAGTGCTAGAAACTGGAAACTGAAGGGATGTTCATCAATTGGAGAGTGGCTGAATGAATTATGGTATATGAATGTTATGGAATATTATTGTTCTGTAAGAAACAACCAGCAGGACGATTTCAGAGAGGCCTGGAGGGACTTGCATGAACTGATGCTGAGTGAAACGAGCAAAACCAGGAGATCATCATACACAGCAACAACAGTATTACATGATGATCAATTCTGATGGACATGGCTCTCTGCAACAAAGAATTGTCTCAAACCAGTTCCAATTGTTCACTGAAGAAAACCATATACACCCTGAGAGAGGGATATGAAATATGGACCACAACATAACATTTTCATGATCTCTATTGACATTTGCTTGCATTGTGTTGCCTTTCTCTGATTTTCTTTTTTTCTTGTAGATAGGATTTTTCTTGCATAACTTGTCAAGCATTTCAACATTATTAACATGTAGTGGACTTCCTGCCATCTAGGGGAGGGGAGGGAACTGGGGGTAAAATTTGTAATGGAAAGCTTTGTAAAGATCAATGCTGGGGAACTACCCATACATATGTTATACAGATAAAAAGCTTTAATAAAAAAAAAGTTGCATGGGATAACCCTTTTATTTTGCTTATCTTTGATGACTGGCCCTTTACATGAATATCATAAAAAACTGAAGAAATTTTGTGTTCAGTTCAAAATCTATAATCAAAAAGTCGGAATCTACACTTAAAGCATTGGGAAGGAAAGACCTTTCAAAAAATGAAAACATCAGTGGAATTATGCCTTGTCCTTCCTTAGTTCCCCCCATTCACTGATTCTGACTTTCCATTATTACCCTTTTACTAGTTCTGTTTGTGCTTTATGTTAAACCAGTTTTTCTCAGGAATGTATTAAACTAGGATATATTTGGTTTAGCGGCAGCTAGGTGGTACAATAAATGGAATGCTGAGTCTGGAATCAGGAGGACCTGAATTCAGATGTGATCTCAGACACTTACTTTGCTGTGTGACCCCAGACAAGTCACTTATCCCTGTCTACCTTAGTTTCCTCATCTTTATAATGAGCTGGAGAAGCAAATGATGAATCACTCAGTATCTTTGCCAAAAAAACCAAAAAAAAAAACCAAAAACAAAAAACCCCAAATAGGTCGCAAAGAGTTAGACATGACTGAAAAACAAAAGAATTACTCAGCATCTTTGTTAATTTGCTTCCTAATCTGAAAGTGAGCACCTACCTCCGGAAGGCACTTTCAATCCTACATAATTCATATTTATTCTTTGGTTATTAAATTAAAGTTTAATCTATTTTAGCATCATCTTCAGTTTAGCGAAGTTAGGTTATACCAATCTGGGGGCTGGAAGTAGGAAAGATAGTGTAACTAATACAAAAGTGTAAGTTACAATGTGTCCTAACTGCAAAGATCCAACATAGTACCTTATGAATGTGCATTCAACAATCTTTAGAACACAAAGGAAATTGATTTGCCTTAAAAGATTCTAAAAATAATTAATTTGGTCATCATTTATTAATTGACCATTGACCCTACTTCATCTTAACTTCAAGATATATTATGCAGAATTTAGAATAGAAGGGATTTTTCCACTCTGGTTAACTATTTCATACTGTGACTTTAAGGAGGATGGAAATTATCTACAAAACATCTATAGATGTCTCCCCTTGGGGGGAAAAGTGTTCATATGGACACTGAAATGGATTTAATTTGGTTTCATTTTTAAAGATCCTCAAATCCAAACCAGCTTAAAACTTATTTAAAATGAATAAAAATTTTGCATCAAGTTACTGGTCTCCAGCTCCATTTCTGTTTTTAATTGTTTCGATGCAGATTCTTTTTCAGGTTCTTCTTGGGTCCTTTTAGGGGATTCTCCAGGATCACCATTTTTCCTGTTCTTCATCACTATCCAATTTTGTTTTCTTGTCCTTGGGATTGTATTTTTCCTTTATTAAAATCTTTATTTTTCATTTATTAAAAACTGCAATTAGGTTTTCAGTGAAGTCAAAAGCTTAGCCTATATGCAGATAAGCTGTATTAGAATGCAAGGTCTATGAGAGTATAAGTGTTTCCTTAGGTTGTCAAAGTGGAAAGATCATTGCATGTAGTATAAGGAACAGCTGATGTCAAATCCTGGTTCAGACTTTTACTAGTTTCATCTTGCTTGGAAAGTTACTCACTTAAAAGCCTGTTTCTTCAACTGCACAAAGAAGAAAATAGTAGCAACTCTCTCAAAGATTTGTTGTGAAGATCAAATGAAATAGCATATGTGAAGTACTTTTGTAATCCTTAAAATTATATAAATATTGACCAACATCATCAAGTACTAGAATCATATGTCTACTTACTCATTTCTGAAAATATTTATGAATGTGACTTATATGTATATGGAAGATATACTTGCTTTAAAAAAAAGTAGGAAAAAGATAAGCAGCTTTTTGTAAACAATTTTACAAAGCAGTTGTTGAGTTATATCCAACTGTTTTTGACCCCATACATCATAACACAGCATTACATGAGGTTTTCTCAGTGAAGATCCTAGAACAATGTGTCATTTCCTTCCCCTGGTAGATTAAGGCAAACTGGTTAAATTATTTCTCTGGGGTCATACAACTAATAAGTGTCTGAGGCAGAATTGGACTCTATACCCAGTGCAATATTCACTAGGCTACCCAAATGTCTCCTGAGAACAGACTTAAGTCTTTAATCATAGTTAGCTAAAAGGTTTACATGATATAAGATCATATTTTGGGGGATATTTGTTTATCATTTTTTAAGTGTTTTGCTTTTCTTTTTCAAAAGGATGTGTTTAAAACTGTCCTCCAAAAATATCTCCAGTGCATGTTATTATATAATAAAGGGAGCACAGCACAATTAAGAGAGAACTGGCCTCAGAATAAGGAATATCTGAATTCAAAACCTGCCTCTGAAATATGTAGGGTGATCATGGGAACTCCACAATTTCTCAGTGCCCCAAATAGCTCTTTCAAAATAGAAATTACAGAGTTTTTATAAATCTGTTTTAGTAAAGTTTACCATGTGTGTTCTACATTAAGCTCAAATAGAAATAAAGGCAACTACTAATTCTTATATAAGGATCACAGTGGGCCACACATTGACTTAGAAAAACACAAATTGACATTAGCTCTATTTTATTGTATTTTTAATTAATTTGCTAAACATTTCCCTATTACATTTTTTTCTGGTCTGGCCACATTCAGAAATGTTGTGGACCTCATATCACCTATAGACTATATATATGCACTCTGCTCTATATAAATGAAATCACAGTTCTGGAAGAAAATACTGGCTAAAATCACAGGTTCAGTTGAGAAAGAGACAGAAAGAGAAGGAGAGGGGATGGAGGGAGACAGAAATAGAGACAGAGAAAGAGACAGAGACACAGAGTCAGAGAGAGACAGACAGAGACAGAGAAACAGAGAGAGAGATTGTGTAGTATTCTAGGTAGAAATCACCACAAAGATAACACAATATATAAACATCAAGATTAATCAATGATCTCACATGAGGCACAACAGAGCAGGATACATAATCAACAAAAATGTTCACTACTGTTATGAAAGATGTTCAGTGTAGAATCCAAATAGAAAAGAAATTTACTGAAAATGAAGAGGCAGGACAGGGAATCCTAACTGGGTTCCCAATGTGCTGCTTCCCTCTAGTTCCATAACCCCATATCTCCTCAACCATAACCATAAACACACATACACATACACACACACAATCCGTACTAACTCTTATTTCCCAGAAAAAAAATGAGAGGGTCTATTTCCTTAGATACACAGCTCTAGTTTACTAAATAAATCTGGATTTTAATTACCATTATTAGATGGAAGGTTTGGATCCCTCTTTCTATGACAATTAATTATCAGGCCTAGTGAAGCTGCCACTTAATCTTAGTCCCATTTGCCCATAGACCATATTTCCTAACCTTCATTCACCATCCCAGGAAGTTTTCTCCTCCTCAATTCCTTTGCTATTGCTAATACTGTTTGATAAATAGTAAATTCACCACAGAAATCATAACACTTGAATCTCCCTTTATCTCATACTTTCTTCCTCCTGTGTTCAAATGCAGACATCTGATGTGTACTATTTGTGTGATATCTGGTAAGCCAGAAATTTTCTAGCAAAAAAAAAAATCCTTTCTGAAGCTTAGTTTACTTACTTGTAAAAAAAAGAAGTTGGACCAGATAGCCTCTTACGTCCTTTCCAGATCCATTACCTTGTTAATATAAAGAGGTCTAAATAATATTTACCATTAAAACTTCTCACAGGAATAAAAAGAAATGATAAAGAAGAAAGGAATTAGGATCCTTTGGAAATACAGGTATGTGAAAATGGTTAATAGTTTTATTTTTATTTTTACTTTCTTGCTTTGAACTTATGGGTTCATAAAAGATATATAAGTTCCTGAGATATATTGGTTGCTAACATATTAACTACTGAAAGCTCCACAAAATTTCTCCTTAGAACAAACTAGTATGAAATATGCAATGACATAATTCAGTTTATGAAATAAAGTAGAACACATCATTTCAACTATTCATTGAATATTGAACCTTAGGTACTCCAGACTAAGAAAATGGAAGAAGGACCCCTCAATTCCACTGTCAACTTTTTCACTGCCTATGAGACAGTAAGTTACTTAGACTTTGCTCTTAGTGACCCTAGCTATAAAATTCAATGTAATCATTACACAATGTAAGATAATGTAATCATCCTGCTTCTTATTTTATAGGGAGGTTGGGAGCTGATGAGGAAAAATAAAAGAAAAAGTTATATGTTCCCTAAGTGAAAAAGTAGAGTAAGGTACTATGATTCCTCAAAAAAGTAATTATAATCAAATTCCCTATTTAATATTCATGCAAAAGTAGTAGTTGTAGATTACTCCTGAGGAAATTACCTTATTCTATATCAAAGGATTTACACTATAGTAATATATCTAGCTTACAATATTTTGTAAAATGAAACATCAGAAGTAGTTTAAAATATAGGTAGTAGAAACATTATAGTTTTTTTAAGTCTCCCAAAAGGTGTATACTAGTGAAGGAACAAGCAAAAAGTAGGTGGCCACCGGCGTAAAATCTTTAATGTGTGAAGTTTGCCACTTTTTTCTCTTACAAACAGAGCTGTTGTAGGGAAGAATGAACTAAGGAGCAGGAAGAGATCAACCTTGATCCCATCTGGAGAGGTAGTACAAAGAAAGACTTAGAAGAAAGGGGTTGGAAAACATGCTGGGGTCACAGAAGGAAACTGAGTTGAAAGGAGAAAAAAAATCTGCATTCCTAGTCATTTGGAACAGAAAAGGGAGGGAGGGAGAAGGCATTGTCTGTGGCCCATGTACACCAGAGAAGCCAACATCTGTGATAGTGACTTGTGCTCCCCAGATCTGAAGTGCAGATGAAGATTGTTTATGTAGAGCAAAAAGGTGTTGGGAGAAGGAAAGAACATATTCACATGGTAACATATGCTCTCCAAAGCCACTTGAAAAATAAAGCTTGGAGTGGAAAGGGAGAAACATCTGTGTCACACACTGCCAGACCACCAGTAGTGAAGAGGGATAGGGAAAGAAGAGAAAGGCATACACAAACAAGATTGGACATTATGTCTTGTCAAAATGACATGCAAAGGCTTTGGGTCCGTATCTCATCCTCTAAGGAGTCAATGGGGATTCTGCCATATGGAGAAATGGAGGATGAGCAAAGAGTTGGTTGAGTGCTTTCATGGTTTTACACAAATGACAGAGCATTAGCAGATTTGGTCTGGTTTGAGAGGTATTTTTTTTTCTTCTTAGTGGGAAGGGCAGGAATTAGTCCTAGGAAAAAAAGACAGTATATAGAATTTGTGTGAAGTAATGTTTTTAGATTTTTTTTATCTTTCCCACTTTAATCTTCAGTCTACATGCCAACTGATTTTCAAGATCATAACATTTAGAGCTGAGAAAAAGGATCTTAAAAATTAACCAAGTGAACTACCACATTTTTATAGATAAGGAGACCAAATGCTAGTTTTTCTTCTGTGTGGATAGATATTATATAGATATGAGATATATGAATATAGATATAGATAGATATATCAGTTTAGTTGTTTTTCAGTTGTATCTGATTCTTCATGGCCCCATTTGGGGTGTTCTTAGCAAAGATAATGAAATAATTCACCATTTCCTTTTCTACCTCATCTTACAAATAAGGAAACTGAGTAAATGAAATTAAATACTTGTTCCTAGTCACATAGTTAGTGTCTGAAGTCAGATTGGAACTCAGAAAGATGAGTCTTCCTTATTCCAGGCCCTGTACTCTATCCATTGTACCATCCAATTACCTATCATAGATATACATATGTGTATGTGTGGGTATACTTATATATGTACATATACATACATTATATACACACATATGTATATAATATAACTGTATGTATTTATTTTTCTGTGTTTTTGCATTCATCAAGCATAATTTGTATAAATCTGTTTATATGAATTGTGCAACTAGGTGATTAGTAGATAGCTTACTGGGTCTGCAGTCAGGAAAACTCATCTTCCTTAGTTCAAATCAGGTTTCAGAGAATCTTTAGCTTTATGACTCTGGACAGTCACTTTTGTCTCAGTTTCCACATCAGTAAAATAAGCTAGAGAAGGAAATAGGAAACCACTTGAATTTCTTTGCCAAGAAAATGCCATATGGGATCACAAAGAGGCATACACAACTGAAACTACTGAACAATAACAATATGTGAATTAACTTAATAAAGATATCACATTAAATATGTTAAATATAATTAAATATAGAAGTTGAATAGTCACTTGATAATATTTAAATGGTAACAAAAGTGCTATTTTTTTTTTTTTGCTTTTTTTGCTGAGGCAATTGAGGTTAAGTGACTTGCCCAGGGTCACACAGCTAGGGAATGTTAAGTGTCTGACACCAGATTTGAACTCTGGTCTTTCTGACTTCAGGGCTGGTGCTCTATCCACTGTGCTACCTAGCTGCCCCCAAAAGTGCTATTTTTTTCAAGTGTTATTCAATCAATAAATCATTATAAAATACCTATTATATATAAACCAGGTATTGTTGTAAGTGCTGCTGAAACAAAAAGAGGCAAAAGTCAGATTCTGATCTCTACAAGTTTGTAATCTAATGAGAGAGATGGCATGCTAACAAATATATATATATATATATATATATACAGCAAGGTATAAACAGGATAAATAAGAAATAATTAACGGAAGCAAGACATTAGAATTAAGAGAGGTTGGAGAAGGCTTTCTGAAGAAAGATCTAAGTTAAGACTTAAAAAAAGCCAGAGGGGTCAATAATCAGGGCAAAAGAGGAGAGAATTCAAGGTACTAGAGACAACCAAGAAAAAATCCCCAGAACTGAGAAATGGAGTATCATATTCATGAAGCAGCTAGAAGGCCAATGTAATTAGATCAAAGATAAAATATCAAAATCAGCTGTGCTCAGCTGAATTATAAAATGTCATTGTAGCCATTCTACACAGATTTCTATGCCTATATTTAAGGCCACAATTCACTTAGGTATTATATTGTAAAATTCTTTTTTTTAAATTTTATTTGCATATCATATGTGTGGGTAATTTTTCAACAATAACCCTTACATAGCTTTCCATTACAAATTTTTCCCCCCAACTCCCCACCCCTCCCCTAGATGGCAGGATATCCACTACATGTTAATTATGTTAAAATACTTGGCAAATCGAATATATGTACACATATTTCCAAACTTATCATTGCTGTGCAAGAAAAATCTTATCTACACAAACGATATATCAGATAAAGGAAACACAATGTAAGCAAACATCAATCAAGGAGTATGAGAATGTTATGTTGTGGTCCACATTTCACATCCCTCTCTCTGGGTGTATATGGCTTTCTTCAGTGAACAATTGGAGGTGGTTTGAAACATTTCATTGTTGAAGAGAGCCATGTCCATCAGAATTGATCGTCATATAGTACTGTTGTTGCCGTGTATAATGATCTCCTGGTTCTGCTCATTTCACTCAGAATCAGTTCATGTAAGTCTCTCTAGGCCTCTCTGAAATCATCTTGTTGGTCATTTCTTACAGAACAATAATATTCCATAACATTCATATACCATAATTTATTCAGCCATTCTCCAATTGAAGGGCATCTATTCAATTTCCAGTTTCTAGCCACTACAAAAAGGGCTGCCACAAACATTCTTGCACATGTGGGGCCTTTTCCTTCCTTTATGATTTCTTTGGGATATAAGCCCAATAGAAATGCTGCTGGGTCAAAGGGTATGCACAGTTTGATTACTTTTTTAGCATAGCTCCAAATTGTTCTCCAGAATGGCTGTATCCGTTCACAGCTCCACCAACAATGCATCAGTGTCCCAGCCCTCCCACATCCCCTCCAACATTCATCATTAACTTTTCCTGTCATTTTAGCCAATCTGACAGGTGTGAAGTGGTATCTCAGGGTTGTCTTGATTTGCATTTCTCTGATCAATTTGGAGCACCTTTTCATATGACTATAAATAGTTTTAATTTCATCCTCTGAAAATTGTCTGTTCATATCCTTTGACCATTTATTGATTGGAGAATGGCTTGAATTTTTATAAATATGAGACAATTCTCTATATATTTTAGAGATGAGACCTTTATCAGAACCCTTAAATGTAAAGATGATTTCCCAATTTATTGCTTCCCTCCTAATCTTGTCTGCATTGATTTTGTTTATACAAAAACTTTTTAACTTAATATAGTCAAAGTTATCTATCTGGTTTTCAATTAAGAGTTCCAGTTCTTCTTTGGACATAAATTTATTCCATCTCCATAGGTCTGAGAGGTAAACTATATTACATTCCACTAATTTACTTATAGTATCACTCTTTATATCCAGATCATGAACCCATTTAGATCTTATCTTGGTATGTGGTGTTAGATGTGGGTGAAGCCCTAATTTCTTCCACACTAGTTTCCAGTTTTCCCAGCAGTTTTTGTCAAATAGTGAATACTTATCCCAAAAGCTGGGGTCTTTGGGTTTATCAAAAACCAAATTGCTATAGTTATTGCCTAGTTTGTGTTGTGATTCTATCCTATTCCGCTGATCGACTACTCTATTTCTTAGCCAGTACCAAATGGTTTTGATGACTGCTGCTTTATAATATAGTTTTAGATCTGGTACAGCAAGTCCACCATCGTCAGCCTTTTTTTTTCATTAATCCCCTTGAAATTCTTGACCTTTTGTTTTTCCAAATGAACTTTGCTACTATTTTTTCTAGATCTGTAAGATAATTTCTTGGGAGTTTGATTGGTATGGCACTAAATAAGTAAATTAGTTTGGGTAGTATTGTCATTTTTATTATATTCGCTCGTCCTACCCATGAGCATAAAATTATTTTTTTGAGATAATTTCTTTAACATGTTTTTTTGTGATAACTGGTAATAGATTATATGGATATATGTGTGTATTCATTCATACTCCATAGTTCCTTCTCTGGATGTGGATAGAATTTTCAATCATGAGGCTTTTGAAATTGTCTTAGATTATTGTTTTACTGAGAAAAGCTAAGTCTAACATAACTTATTATCATACAATGTTGATATTATTTTATATAGTGTTCCAATTCTGTTCATTTCACTCAGTATCAGTTCATATAAGTATTTCCAAGTTTTTCTTCAACCTGCCTGCTCATCATTTCTTATAGTATAGTAGTATTCCATTACATTTATGTATCACACTTACTTAGTCATTCCTCAATTTATGGGCTTTCATTCAATTTTCAATTGTCTGCCACTACAAATAGAATTGCTGTAAATATTTTGTACATGTGGCTCCTTTTCTCTTTTTCACAATCACTTTGTGATATAAATCTAATAGTGGTACCACTGGATCAAAGAGTATATACAATTTGATTGTTCTTTGGGAATAGTTCCAAATTGTTCTCCAGAATGGCTTGTTAAGTTCACAACTCTATCTACAATGTTTTGTGCTATTTTCTAGGAATGTTACCTCCTCAAAAGTTGAGGAATTACAGTACAACTATTGGTTCTGGCATAAAATTCATGATTTTTTTTTTACTTTTGTGACATTTTCTAGGAACATTAACTCCATAAAACTTGAAGATTGATGTATATTCAAATACATTTCATAGAAAGATCAAAGAAATTGAGAATAGAATTACCAGAGGGAGGGAAAAATCTACTAACAAATCAAGTTACTAAATTAGGTACTTGACCCTGAAAAGTTGCTGATACTAGTTACTTGATATCTGTACATGTATAGATATAGATATTGAAGATTTCAGATACTTAAGGAAGGTTGACTTCATCTAATATGTTATAAAAGAGATGCTTGTTTAATTTATTGATCGGGTTGGATGGCTTTTGAATAAGATTACTTAAGTAAGTGTAATCTTACACTTCTAGGAATCAATGATTCTTTGAGGATATCTCTTCAGAAGGTGGTGATCTTCAAAATAGTCATGTAATCAGTTAATCAGCTAGCATTTATTAAACACTCACTATGTACCAGCCAGTCTGTTAAGCACCAAAAATAACCAAAGACAAATCTTGTTCTCAAAGAAATAATAATCTAAAATAATATTTCTGCATTATTCCAAATCATCACATTTTAATATGGTTAACTCATTTTCATTAGAATAGTTCTGAAACTCTTTTGTCCCTCCATCTTGAAGCATCTCTTTATTTCAACACGAAGAAATGGAATACATTTTTGGTCAAATTCTAGCATTAGTTAGTATTAGGGGCTACTTTTAGGCAATGAGGAAAATCTAGAGAGTGGCAGATATTTGTTTTCCATTTTGGGCACTCAAAGGGGCAATTAATTAGCATTCAAAGAACATGGGATGGGTATTCCATTCCTCATACATTCCTATGAGCTGACACCCATTCTCAGCTGGAGAAGAAGAAGAAATGAGGAGCCCAACATAGCTCCTACTTCTCCCCAAAATTCCATTTTCTAACCCCTATCCCCTCTGACTTCAAACAGGAAATACTGAAAATTAACTCCTATCTCATAAATTTGCTGCTTACTAATCTATTATAAGCCAAAGAAATTGAAACACATTGGGCCAGTGGTTGATACTATATATTCACCAGTTTCAAGACAGTGGTGAAATTTGGAAATGAGTATGAAGGCTAGATTAGTGGGTACAAAAGTAATAATAAAAAACCATTACTATATTTCTTATTCTTTTGATAGTAAAGCATTATTTTAAAAAATACATATAGAATTTAGTAAAGGAATTAGCAAAAAAGACCAGGGAGTTGGACTAAATAACAGTAAAGTTTTCTTCCATTTCCAGATCTACAATCCCATAATCACATAGGAAGAATTTCTAAAATTTCCTATTATACAGTTTCCTTCCACCATATTCATATTTGTTTTAAATAGTTTGTAAAATGTTTTATTTCACTTTCATTCTAACCCTTAGCAGCAACTCTGAAAGGTTTAAAATTCAAAAAGAATTTTTAATAGAAATTCCGGAACAAAGAATAGGATTTCTTGATCTAGGCAGTTCATTTTACTAAACTAATTGTTTCTCCTCTGTGATATAATTTGCAATATGAACTTAACAATCTATAAAGGTTAGAAAAGGGTCTATGGGTTAGGTTAATTACAGGGAGAAATAAGAGCCTTCTAAGCCCCTTAGAGTCAAGTGCTGCATAATTCTCATACCTGTACATGGCCATCTCTGGCAGAAGCAATTTAAACAAGCCTGAAGGTGGGGAAAATTGTTCCTGAGGCGCTCCAATGCTCCAACTTTCTGCTGTATTTTATCATTCTAAAAATCATTTCTATAATTGTGCAGTCTCACTTGCATTACTTGTTAATTAGGTTTAATTATGCCTTCAACCAATTACTCAAAATCTGACCTTTTCTAACAAAAGTCAGGCAAGAAGAATATACGTGAGGCACAAAAACTAAAGTGTAAGCAGCCTGCAGAGCAATGAAAAAATGGGAATTGGTGATTTTTTATGTTTTGTTTACATGCTTAACACTTGGATAACCTATTGTTATTTAGACTCCTTTTCATCAATTTCTATGAAATGTCTTACCTTTCCAACCCAACACTGGAATAGAATTGAAACTTTAACCTTTGCAGAAGCTAAAATGGATTGTCGATCATTTGGAATGTCTTAAGGACGTAGGTGACATACAGACCTTGTTGAGTTTTCATTTAGTATTAGTTATTGAAGTGATATATATATTTTATCTCATAAACTATACCGTGGGTTCAATTATCTTTGGGATTGCCCTCTTTCTAATGAAACTAGATCTGCTACAGTTATTATTTTCAGATCAGCACTGTTTTCATACCACCCATCACCAAATTTTAATTCCAATCTCTTCCTTTTCCTTTTCCTTTCCCTTTCTAAGACTGAAAATGTGGATAGTCCACTGATAAATCATTGGGACTTGATAGTGACTATGTGCTTAATAAATTCTTGTTGGTGATTGGTGGATTGGCAAGTTAACTCACATTTATTAAGCACCAGACACTGTGCCAAATGCTAGTAATGCAAATATGAGCAAAAAGTAAGAAAATTCCTTGTATTCTATAACAGTAAGACAATAAATAAATAGGGCCTTATTATTTAATAACAGTTTTATAAGAAGTGTGACAGTGGAAAGAATCACACTGGAATTGAAGTCTGATAATTTACATTATAGCCCATGGAACCTACTCTTAATAGCTGTGGGACCATGGATAATCCATTTAATATTTCTGATCCTTATTTTCTTTATAAGTAAAATAGAGTAATAGTGTTTCATAAGTTCTTAAAATGCTACATAAATATATTATTAAAACTTACTTTATCTTATTGCTTCTTTGCATTTGATATAGAATAACCATATTTAACAAAGTCCTAGCCAGCAGCAAAAGAAAAAAAAATCTAGTTAAATCAAATTAGCTCTCTAGTGTCTCCCTTCTAGTATACTTAGCATTTATTTCTACACATTTCTACACAATATATATACATATGTATATATGTATATATACATATGTATATATATATGTGTATATGTATATATATATGTATATATATATATGTATATATTTGTATGTGTACATGCTGCCTTTCCTGATAAGATGTAAACTCTTGGAGGACAGGGATGGTTTCATTTGGTACTTGAAACCAGTACTTAGCATAGGGACTGGCATGTAATAGACGCTTAGTAAATGGTTGCTTATTGATTGTTGGACAGCAATTGGAGATGATGGGTTCAGTTAAAGATAAAAATGAAAGTTTGATGACGAACGAATATGGCAGTGCTTCAGCAATGTTGAACATCAAAGAATATGAAAGTATTATAGATTAAGAGCAGAAAGGGAAGTAGGAGGTCATCTAGGCTGACTCATGGTACAGGTTTGAACTGTGGGACCCAAAGAGTGTAGATAATGAATAAAGTCACCCAAGTAGTCAATAATAGAAGCAGGTTTTTAATTTAGAACCTCTGATTCGAAATCTAGCCTGCTTTCCACTAAACTATATCAATTCATTTCCCCTTTCCTTGAATTCTATAATTGTCATTGGACTTTAGTTACATATAATTTGTGTTCCCAATTTGATTGTTAACTCCTTTGAGGGTTCTGTGCTTCCTTTCATTTTTTCTGCCAAAATATAGTTCTCTGCTTCACACATACAGAGACAGAGAGGAAGAGACAGAGACAGAGACACACACAGAGACACACACAGAGAGACAAAGAGACAGATTCAGAGACACAGAAACAGAGAAAGAGAGACACCCACAGAGAGACAAAGAGACAGATTCAGAGAGAGACAGAGAGAGACAGAGAGGGAGAGGAAGAAAGAGAGAGACAGTTCAGAGAGAGAGAGAGAGGGAGGGAGGGAGAAAAAGGGGAGAAGAAGGGAGGAGAGAGAGGGGGAAGGGAGGGAGGAGGAGAGAGAGGGGGAAGGGAGGGAGGAAGAGAGAGAGAGGAAGAGGGAGGAAAAGAGATGGGGGAGAGAGAGAAGGGAGGAAGGAGGGGAAAAAGTGGTCAATAACTACTTGCTGAATAAATAAATAAATTAAAACAAAAGATATGTATAGCCCTCAGTGCAGTAGACTCTGTGAGATAGTAGGTAGCTGTCTCATCTTCATTGCATTTTCCTTATCTTTAGCTAGAGGCAGAAAGAGACTAAAAAATTTGCAAAGAACAGAGCTGACCAGCTATACCTGACTCCATGCTTTCAGAGGACTTTGAAAAGAGCAGAGACAAAATTTTGAACAAATCTTTATTTCTAAAGTTACAGCTGAGACCAAGTGCTCTTGGAAGGCACTCACTTTTCCTAACTACCTCATTCCCTTGGACATCACTGAAATCTTGGGATAAGAGACAGAGATACCTGTTGCATGGACATTTTAGAGTAAGGAATTTCCCAGGGGCCACCTATAGAGGTAATGACACCTATGGGCTTTCAGCCTATTGACCAAACTCTCGAAAAACAGAGAAGGGAAGGTGGACCAGGGGGTGAGACTAGCTAGATGAAATAAGGAACAGCATATTCCCCTGTTAGGAAGCTAGAAAGTGAATACAGTTTCTTTGAGAACAGTGAGACAGGAGTGAACTTGAAGTAATGACTATTTTCCCTATTTCCTGATTACTTTACTATGAAATGATACTTTATATGCTTGAAAATTTTCCCTACAAAAATTTTTGAGGTGTATTAGTCTCCCCAGGCAAAGAGCAAAAAGCATAAGAGCAAAGTGCCATGTAAAAGGGTGACAGGGTTGACTGAAAATGAAGAATTTATAATAAGTGATTAAGGTAACTCTTTCCATATTTTATTATTATTATTAAATCAATAAATACAGCTATCATATATAGCATATAATCATAATATTAATAATAATATAAATTTAATTACACATTTATAAACATAACATTAATAATAGAATTATGATATTGATAATAGATTTATTTGCATAATTCAATGATAGTTAATCATAAAATAAATAATCATTTATTTTATATTTATTTCTAATTGATAATTAATAAATTGAACTAAAATATTAATAAATTAATATTAAAATATAGATATTTGTATTTTCTCTTTTAAACTGACTGACTAATATAAATATAACTTGGAGCAAATTGCTTGGGGCCATATTAAAGAAGGAAAGGAAAATTAGAAGACCAAATGGGAATAGAAACGAATAAAGTGAATTGTTATATATATATTCCTCTAAAGAGGAATTGGGGGAAGCACCATGAAAGTTTAGCGATTAAGAATAAAAACTAGGAGGTAAGTGGTACCCTTGGGAGACTGATTCCTTCATAAAGGAGACAATTAAGTGACATAGTAGATGGAGTTCTGTACTTGGAGGAGGGAAGACCTGAACTAAGTCCAGATCCTTTCTCAGGCATTCATTAGTTATGTGTCAAGTTATCTAATCTCTCTCATTTGTAAAATGGACATGACACCTACTTCACAAAACTGTTTTAAGGATAAAATGAGATAATATATGCAAAGTGGTTCACAATCCTTAAAGTGCAACATAAAAGCTAGTTATTATTATTATTATTATTAAAGGAAATTTAATTGAATGAGAATACATCTCCAATTTCTGATGACTTTTTCAACAGTATCTGTAAAAAAAAAATGAAAGAAGAAAAAATGAGGGTGGTGATTAGGGGAAAGAATGGATTAATGTACTCATATGTATATTTGATTTTTGCTTATTTGAAAGAAGAGGAACTGATTACCCTTTAAAAAATAAAGCACTCCCATGTACCATCTCTTTACATGTAATAGGACTGTCACATGCCCAAATCAATTAATATGGAGGCACCCATTTGGGAGATGGTAGACTCCTTTCTGGGAAGAAGACATTCTACATTGGCCTACCAGATTATGGGTCAAGGAGAGTTGCAGTGTAGCCAGAACTGACTATCTTTAAATCTACCTGTTGGAGGCACAGCCCTTCTGTGACATCAGAGCACTCACCTTTAATAGGCAATATGCTGGAGAAGAAAAGACCACCTTCGTTCACCTTCTGTGAACTAGAGAAAAGAACTTGAGGTTCTTCTATTGTTTCATTTGTACTTTTATTCATTTGCAGAGAATAGAGTCCTTTGTCTGAGAGTTCAAGTCATGATGATCTTGGAGTTTTGGATTCCAAGCCAGATAATGCCTCAATGAGCAGGGAAGTCCTAAGAAGCCAGGATCCTGGAAGGGGAAAATAACCAAAGAGACCTTTGGATTTGGGATTTTGTGGGATTAACACTGTATAGGAATGGAGTTAAACTGTGAACCTAATTTCCCTCCCCTCCTCAAAGAGGAGAGGAAATTTAAGTGGGAGAGGAAAATTATATGTCCCTGAGTAGAAATGTCAGCATGTCTGTTCCCACTATACTTTCTTTTTTTTTATTAAAGCTTTTTATTTGTATAACATATGTATGGGTAGTTCCCCAACATTGATCTTTACAAAGCTTTCCATTACAAATTTTACCCCCAGTCCATCCCTCCCCTAGATGGCAGGAAGTCCACTACATGTTAATAATGTTGAAATTCTTGAGAAGTTAGGCAAGAAAAATCCTATCTACAAGAAAAAAAAAAGAATCAGAGAAAGGCAACACAATGCAAGCAAATGTCAATAGAGATCATGAAAATGTTACGTTTTGGTCCATATTTCATTTCCCTCTCTCTGGGTGTATATGGTTTTCTTCAGTGAACAATTCCCACTATACTTTCAAAGTAAATATTGCTCTCTAAAAACTAATCTGATTATTTCATTGTTAAATGACTCCTAAACTGGAGGAAACAAAATTAATTGGACCCTGAGCCAATCAAAAGAGACACCCCCCAACCATTTAGGAACATTGGAAACCTAGGGGAGAAGTAAAAATATAACATAACTGGTCTTTAGGTAGTGGGGACCAAAGCAATCTTTAATTTCTTTATTGATCTCTCCAAGTGTTAGCATTTTCTCACCCCTTGATATTACTTAACATTTACTTGTATTCACTGATTTTTTAGGACATATAGTTTCTTTTCCCCTTTCCCTAATCATCTTTAAAAATAGACTTAGTTGGTTGGTCAAAGGTATTGGAAATTTAATAACTCTTGGGCATAATTCCTAATTGCTCTCCAAAATTGATAAATAGGATAAGCTCATTAAAGGCAGGAACTGCTTCATAAACTCTTCACATATCCAAAATAGAGCCTAGCATACAAGTTATTTAATAAATGTTTATTGAATTAAAATGCATTCAATTCAGAAGAAAAGATATTTTGGGAAAAGTACTATTTTATATTCTTTAAAAATATAGATGTATATTTACATCCCCATTTTTGAATAATACATAATTACTTCAACAAATCTGCAACTTTATCAACATGGCTACTCTTCCTAACAAGTAACACTACAATCCACAAAAACTTTTTCACCTTATTTAATACCCATTCATCTCTTCCTGTGAGTCTTCCACAAGGGCTTAATCTACTCAACTTGTCTTGGTGTCCTTCCTCTGGAACCTTTGACATTGCTAAAATACTAATGAAATACATTGGATGTATGGAATAAGATTCAATCAAAAATAGAGACAAAAATAGACAGGTGTCATTCATTTGCATACAAATATTTGTTCATTGATATTTGTGAAAAAAAAACTGAAATTTTGCCATACTTACCAAGTATTTGTCAAGAAAAATAATATGGATAAAATGAAACATGTTGCCAAAAAAAGATATTAGTGGTAAGGATTTTAAATCAGCAATGTCAAAATTGAATTTGAGGTATCTGAAATGTAACAGTACTTAAAAATCATCTCTCAAAAAATTTTAATGTGATTTTTGCATAAATCATGAGAAAGTGACTTATCACTATTATTTTTATGAATTAATATTTTGGGGAGGTAAAATATGAATTACAAAAAAAAATTGTCACATTTCACAATAAAATTCAGAATGGCGTAGTGTATTGAGTACAGGCCTTAAAGTGAGGAAGATTGCATTCAGATCCTGCTTCTGATATATGCCATGTGAATTAGGCACTTTCCTTAAACTATGACTAGGTTAGACAAATTTCTAAAACCATAAATCACAGATGAATTGTTTATTTGTATTGACAGAAGTTTTCACAATAGGATGCTCTCTGCCGTTCCCATAGTGATGACATCATAGGTATGAATCAAATAAAGTGACATGGTCAAGATTTACTATTAAAAGCTATTTTACTAATTAAATAAAGTTTACTAAATCAGTATTTTTACTAAATTAGATTAGAAAAAATAATAGCAAAAGTCATTTGGAAGAGAAAGAGTGAAGAATATCAAAGGAAATAATGAAAAATATCTAAAGGAAGGATAGATCTTAAACCTAATGATGAGGCATAATTATCAAAAACATCTGGTACTGGCTTAGAAATAGAAAGGTAGATCAATGAAACAGAACATACAATTTACAGCAGCAAATATATATAGTTAAGTTGTATTTGACAAATATAAAGACAATATTTGGGGAATAAGAATTCATTGCTTGGGAAAAATTATTGGGAAAACCAGAAGGCAGTATGGCAGAAACTGGGCATAAACAAATATTTTACACTATTTACTAAGAGAAATTCAAAATACGTATATGAACTAGATACAAAAAGAGATATTATAAGAAAATGTGTAGAACATGGAACATATTACTTATCAGACTTATGGATAGGTGAACAATTAATGAATGAATGATAGAGAGCAGTGAGATGTAAAATAAATATTGATTATACTAAATTTTTAAAAAATCAAATATAAACAAGATCAGAAAAAGAGCAGATAATTAGGGGAAAATTTTGTAGACAGTTTCTCAGCTAAAGGTATTATATCACAAATATATAAAAAAATTTCTAATTTATAAGTGTATGAATCATCCCCAATTGATACATGGTCAAACGATATGAATAGTCACTTTTTCAACGAACGAATCAAAAATACTCAGTCATATTAAAATGTTCTAAATTATTATGATTAGATAAATGCAAATCAGAACAATCTTAAAATATCATTTTATGCCTATCAGATTAACCAAAATTATTGAAGGGAAAAACAACAAGTGTTGAAGGTGAGGTGGAAAAACTAAAATACTAATTCATTGTTGGTAGAATTGTGAACTGATTGGACAATTTTGGAGAGCAATTAGGAATTATGCCCAAGAGTTATTAAATTGCCAATACCTTTGACCAACCAACTAAGTCTATTTTTAAAGATGATTAGGGAAAGAGGAAAAGAAACTATATGTCCTAAAATATTACATCAACATTCTTTGTGATAGCAAAGAACTGGAAATTGTGGGGGTACTCGTCAATTGGAGAGTGGCTGAACAAGTTGTGGTATATGATTGTGATGGAATGCCACTATACTATGAGAAATGATGAGCTCAATGATCTTAGAAAAACATGGAGAGATGTGTATGAAATAATGAAGAGTGAAATGAGCCAAACTAAGAGAATGTTGTATATAGTAATAGCAATATTGTTTTAAGAACAACTCTGAGCAAATAAATCATTTTGAATATTATAAAAACCAAAATTAACCACAAAGAATATATGAAAGAAGACACTATATGCATCCAGAGAAAGACCTGATAAAACAGAAGTATGTATAAGATGATTTTACATGTTTGTGTGTGTTTTTGTGTGTCTAATGGTAGCCATCTATAAGACAGGGAGGAGAAGGGAAGAAAATGAAATTTAGATGACAACTTTATTATATATTTAAAAGGAAAAGCAAGAATGCACATATGTATATATATGTATATATACATTTAGTTTAATGTGTAATTATTTTTAAAAATTTTTTATTATACTATTTTACAGAATTCCTATTTTAGTCCATAAATTAAAAATAAAATAAAAAATGTTAAAGGGAATGACTACAATTAGCTCCAGAAGTACTTACTGTTTTTCAAAATTATCCCTATATTCTGGCCTTTGATTGTGTCTTTCTCATTCTGTGGGGAGATAATGACAGTTTGGGACATGAAGAGTATTCTTTCAATCAGCATATAGTCAGACCATATATCATTGTTGAAAAATCACAGTTCCCCATCGGACACATCAAGTTGGCTGCCATGTTTGTCTGTCACAGGGATATCCATGGCATTTTCAGTATATTCAGAGGGAGTAAATCTTTCTGTCTTCATCCTCTGACTAAGGAACTGCTTCTTTCAACTTGTCATTTGCTTTTATTTCCAGTTGACAGCTTTTCCTCACACTTTCCTTGCTCTATTTCCAGTTTATGCCCATCCCATGGCTTATATAAACTAAAAAGAAAACTAGGAAAATGGCAAATAGATGAAGAACAAAGATACTAATGACAGATTTTTATTTTAAAATATTTTCTTCCCATTGTCATGAAGTTTAGATTCTATTTAGCTAGAGATGATATTCTTATATTTCTCTTATATTATGTATGGGTATAGAGATATGTTTGCATAAATATATTTATATACACATATATATGTACATTGTATCTGTGTATATTGTTTTATATTGCATTACATTATATCATGTCAAGCCATGCCATATTATATTATATTATCATATTTTCAAGATATAGGAATAGGATTTGGAAATGACTTCATGATTTCCTTGGTATAGAGAAATTCTAGGTAGGAAACTATGTAGGTTACAGCCTTTTTTTTTGGAATTTAGTTTCAGAGAATTGTCAAAGGCACTGAGAGGTTCAATAATTGGCATAAGATCACACAACTAGCATAATTGTCCCTTCTACAATATAGAAGTTTAGGGGCCCAGCTCTCTCTTGATCTGGAAAATCCATATAAAAATTTTTGGTCTTTCCTTTGAACCACAGAAGTCTGATTTTTTTTTCTTTTTCTTTTATGCAGCCAAATGTAAAATTTGGGTTGATATGATATAATACTATACATTTATTTTATACATTTCTCAATTTCTAAACTTTTTTGTGTCATCTGCTTGTGTTTGCATATCTTCTACAGTTTCTACAAAATTTCACCAAAGTTTCATTTTATTTGTTATGCTGGCCTGAGATGTATAGAAACTATAGTAGGGACAATTGAGATGCAGAAGGAATAACTGTATTTGGCAGGGGTAGGATTTAAACTCATGTCTTTTTGACCCCAAGGCCAGCTGTGTCTCTACCAATATGTTAATGATTCTTCTTTCCCCTAAGGAATAATTTATTTTAAAAGGACAATCTAGATCTCAAAATTTTCATCCCAATTTTATCATTCAGCTGAAACTATTCTTTCCAAAGTTACTATTGGTCTCTTAATTACTAAATCTAATTTTCCCCATAATATTCATTTTTCTTGGCCTTTTTGTAGTCTTCAACACTATTGATTCCTGTCTTCTTCTGGATATCCTAGTATCCATAATCAACCAGTTATAACATTTATCCCTAAAATTAAGAGAATTTTTAAAATTTTGCTCATAAAAAATTCTCATAATCTCCTAATTATATGGAATGAAAAACTTCCAAAAGATGGAGATATATTAGAAGAAATCAAAACAATGTCTGAATAGGCTGAAGTAAAAATCATAACCTTCATTGTCCTTTCTACATAAGTAGTCTCAGAGATGTTTTAGTGAAACTGTAGAAGATGAGGGTAGCTGGGTGGTGCAGTAGATCATGCTAAGCTTGGAATCAGGAAGACATCTTCTTGAGTTCAAATATGACCAGAAACCATTACTCTCTGTGTGACCCTGGGCAAGTCATTTAACTATTTACCTCAATTTGCTCATCTATAAAAATGGGCTGGAGAAGGAAATGGAAAATCACTGCATTATCTTTGCAAAGAAAACCTGACATGACCCATCAAAAGTCATCCTGACTCAACAACAACAAAATAGAAAATGAACTTATAACCCAATACTTTTATTCAGTTACATAAAGCAAACATTTTATCTATCTCAGCAATAATCCACAGAACATTAAATATTAAAGAACAATAAAAGATAGCCACTAGTCTAAAAACCATTTCCATTTTATGGAAAAAGATAATGAAAATAATATTAATAATAATTGTCATTATTATTATACTTCATATAAGTGAAGTTAAAATTTACACAGTGCTTTTTCATATTCATTTTAAGATATAGCTTTATTATTAATTTTATAGATGAAAACACCAGAGGAACACAAAATTATGACTTGTCAATGGCTACCATGTCAGAATTAGAATTCAAAACCAAGTTTTCAAAGCTTATGAACAGCAAGATACTTTAAGATCCTACATGTGGGTCTCTCTTGAAGTGATGATCTGTAAGAGTCAGAGAGAGAAGAAAGAGAGAATGTCACAAAATTCTGCTTGTCCACCTAGAATATGATCCTATTCTCCTATCAATTATCTACATTGAAGATACCTTTAAACATTGCCTAATCATTAGGTGATATTCTTTCAGTAAAAGCTGTTATACAACAATACAAAAGAACATGTTCATAGTCAATCTTTGAGAATGCTATAGAACCCCTGAAAAGCATTGCTTTCACACAGACAGGTGCCTTTCTGATGTTCACCATGACAAATTGTTCTTGTGAACAAAGAAAGCATGGAAAAGAATCAGCCATGCCATTTGTTCTGGGATCCACCTTAGATTGGGGAAGGAGGGAAGTCAACCATATGGCCCCTGAAGTTTCACTGTCAAGTTATCCCCAATTTTCCCTTTTAGCCTTTCTAGACATCAGAGAATGTGAGAGTTGGAAGGGACTCAAGGGACTTTAAACTCTCTAGGAAATAAGCTTAGAAAGCATCTATTTCAACCTGCTCAGTTTACATATAATAAAACTGAGGTTTAAAGAGAAAAAATAACTGGATCATCCAGCCCAGAAGTCCTTAGATCAGAGTCCATGAATTTGTTATACTTATAGATTATTAATGGATATATATAAATTAGATGTGTATATGCATATATATATGTATATATATATATATTAACATAATAGATACACGGATAGATAGAGATAATTATATTTCAGTAGAATTAGTTGCTTTTGTAAATCCATGCACTTAACTTTATGCATTTTAAAATATTATTTTGAGAACTTCTACATTGGTTGCCAAAGAGATTCATGACACACAAAAGAGTTAAAGCAACACTGCTCTAGTATAACTTCTTGTTTTAGAAATAAGAAAACAAGTAGAGAGGTCAAACTGACTTGCCATTCATTTAGTTAGACCATGTAAAAGAAGTCATTAACCCTAGTTCAAATTTTAAAAACCAATATCCATATAATTTCATAGATGTATAGCCTTCATTTGATCAGGGTGAGGATCAAGTAATGCATGAGTAGAGTATATATTTCCATGATAATGTTCCTTCCTCCCATATGAAAAAGGGAGTAGGAGAGATAAAGAGCTTTCTAATGATCTAAGTCATGGAGTACAGCTAAGTACACAATTATGATGAAAAAAAATTTAAAGAGATATTAGTCAAAAATTTGAAAGAAAAATTCTAGTTACATAGAATAGAAGGAAAGGGCACAAGAACCCTTTTATTCAAATGTCATGTGTTCCAACAAAGTTATTTATCTGACACTGAACAATTCTGAAATTAAAACAATGTTGGTCAACCTTTATATTTTTTAATTTATCCTTTTTTTTCCACAATTGAGAATAAAAAGAACATGATATATGTTCCTTAAATAGCCACATGGTTGGAGGAGGGGATTGTCATCATTAGTGGGTTTTTTTTTTTTTTTAATAGAGCTGGGGTGTTGAAAGGCCATTTTAAGGAAAAGACAAAAGCTTAGGATGATGTGGTTTCTGTTTCAGGAATTGAGGAGGCTGCCGTGCTGATGTAACACCCAAGATTCTGAACTGACATCAAAGCTCCCCCACCCCCCCCCAAAAAAAAAATCATCTGAAATGACAGCAGCAGCTGAGCATCCGCCTCTAAATTAGGCTGTGTTTCAAAGTCTGGACTCGACCGCTAAGCAGCATCAAGACCCAGGAGGAAGGCTGCCCAAGAAAAGAGTTTGCTTTCTAACCTAACACATCAAAGTAACACATGCTAAGAAGAGCAATATATGCATATGGCGCACATTCACAGGCTGCCTAATTGCACTGGGCTCATGAAACCAAGACAAACCTTCAGCCGATTCCTGGTTTGAGAAAGGATGGGAGAGCTTTGCTGTGTAGAGGGCTGACACAAATTGGTTGCAGATTAGAGTCTGGCTCTGCAATGAAGAATCCCATAATTTCAAAAGATGGCCATTTTGGTGTCATATGGTATCGTCAAGACACTGTGTGCTTAATGCAGGAACATATAAACTAACCATTAGGTATAAATAACAGTTAAAAAATAAGCTTCATAAAGGAAGAGAGCTTTAATTTGTACATTCGGGAAGAGATGCTTTTAGGGAAGGCTTTTTCATTTATTTTGCATATAAATTACCAATTTTGGGGGCATTTATCTTCTAAAGCATAAGCTATTTAACTAGATGCTAGAATACTAATATCTATTAAGAAAAGGGAGAAATAGTTAGCTGTTTCAGAAGTAATTTTTAGTAGAAATGCCTACTGTCATAAGGCTTGCATTAAGAGATCATTACTACACACTGAAGATGTAATATATTTAGCAACACAATTTGCAATTAGATATATGGGAACACACATAAGAAAGGCCTAAGAGATTACAAATCTTCCTTCCTTTATTCTGTGTTCATATTCCTCTTTTATGCTCTTTACTGTACTTTGCAGTACAATGCTCCATTCTTTTGCAAAGTGCCCTTCTCTAGATGTGAATTGCCAAAGTTAACTTATACAATTACTTGAGAAAATGTTAATTATAATTAGTGTAAGGTTCATAATTAATCCTATTAAGTTGCTGAACATATGCATTAAAAGCCAAACCCATAGAACTATATGGCAGGATTAAAAATATGTCACAATGGAAAAAGAAAAATCCAACCAAGCAAAACCTCTGAAGCCTTTGGCTGCAGCTTTAACAGGCTAAGTACAAAGATAAGGCATTAAGAGTCAGAAGCAATAGGATTAATCTGTATTGCACTCTGTTGACATGCATTCAAGGAAAAAACAATCCCCTCCTCCCCTAAAACAATAGTATCATACTGGCCCAGTGGTATCATATCTAAATTGTCTGTATCCCATAATTCTGTTGTAGGCAAAATCCCAGTGATTTTAATCAGCTTCAAGTTATAGTCTATTTTTGCAACTACAAAACTCTACTGGCCTAAATAATTGTATTCCACCTCTAGGGAAATAACAGCATTAAATGGTTAGGGGTGTGTCATGTAATGCAAAACTCTCTTTTTCATTATTAGAATACCAAAGAGGCAATGTTTCTATGTAGTCCCTGCATTGGTCCTTTTTAAAGCTTTGGTGAATTGACTCTGGGCCAGAGGATGGAGAAAAAGAATCCTGCTACTTTGAAAATGTTAGTAGTGATGTCCTACAGGGCATTCTGGCATCTTCCAACATCAACAGAATGGCCCAGCATGGTACCAAACAGCATCCACTGGGGAAGGAACAGCCCAGTTGAGCATCTGCCAGCCATGCCATTTGGGTCATGAAACAAGCCTGGCACCCAGACCCAAAAGCTTGGGGTGGTTCCAGGGCCCCCCAAGTCTCTGCAGGATGTAAGTCTGGACTGAACTCAGCCTGAAGAAAATCTCTTTGGTCTGGAACACTTCAGGGCATTCTGGCTCAGCAATAGGTTAGATGGCAGAGAGGACCCCAAGATGAGTAGATCATTTTGGAAAGCCTTCAACCATCTCTTTTGCTTATGATGTAATTATCTGAGTGCCAAATTGAAGTAGAACTTTAGATTCTCAGTGCCTGGATTATAATTTACCTGCTTTAGAGCCTGGTAATTGGTGCTCCTTGAGGAGTCATTGGGGAAGAGAGCAGAAGAAAAGAAATGGGGGCAGGGGGAGATAGTGATTGCTGCAAAATGGTGAGATCCTTTTCACATATACAGAATTTGATTTGTCAGTTCTGAAACTTGATTTTTTTTTATTCTGATTTTTGTTGGATATGGTTATTATTTCTGGTTATCTCTAGAGCTGATACAATAAAAAGAGCAATAGATTTGGGGTCAGGGAATCTGAGTTCAAATTCTGACTCCACAATTAATTGCTTGTTCAACTTTTCAGATCTATTTTTCTCTCTGGAATTCAGTCCTCATCTATAAAATGAGAGGATGGGATTAAATGATTTCCGAATTTGGCTTCTGGCTCTAAAGCCTATGATTGCAACCACAAGCAACCATTTGGAGAATATACATCTTTGCTACTTGGCAATGAGTTTCTTGGTGACAAGTGACCATATTTTATGGGATGAACCAATGACTCGGTAAATTGAGTCTTATAATTACATATTCCATCTTTACATAGTACTTTAAACAGTGCTTTCCCCAAAGAGCCCTAGGAGATACCAGGTACCAGTCCCTTCCCAACCTTGTCTCGTTTAGTCTCCTCAGGCTGATTACACATTACTGCCCCTCAATAATTCTAATATGGAGCCAAATTGGCAAACTTATTTTTCTTCATGATACAAAATATTATCTCTCCTATGTCTTTGCTTATGATCTTTCCATATCTAGAATCATTTGCCTTCTCATCTTTGCCTCAGAACTTCTAACTCACCTGAAAGATCAGCTCATGTCCCTTTCTCCAAGAAGCTTTTTCTCAATTTTTTCACTAACTAATGCAACTCTTTGTATAGCATCCCCCTCATTTCAATTCAATTCACTTGCATGTCATGGCAATCACCTCCCTGATGTCATGGTCCCCTTTGAAAATGAAAGACAATACCATCATACAGATTACTTCTGGGTAAAGTAAAAGTGCAGTTGAAGGATAAAATGGAAAGAGAAAAGTTAATCTTATTTCAGTTAATACACATTTATCAAGTGCTAGTGATTGTCAGGTTTCATGCTAACCACTAGGAATGTAACAATAACAATAATAGCAATGATAATAATAGAAGTAATATAGCTAACATTTTGTGTGATTCTTATTATATGTCAGACACTATGCTAAGTGCTTTAAAATAGTATCCTATTTGATGTTTGCAACAACCCAACCAGGCAGGTGCTATTGTTATCCCCGTTTTACAGCTGAAGAAAATGAGGCAGAGAAAGGTTGTGACGTGAATAAAATCACACAGCTGTTAAGCATCTGAGTCTTGTTAAGAACTTGAGTCTTTATAATTTCAAGTCCAGTATCCTATCTCCTGAGAAACATTTTTGTTATTATTGTTGTTCAGTCATTTCAGTCAAGTTTAACATTTTGTGACCCCATTTAGGGTTTTCTTGGTAAAGATACTGGGATGATTTGCCATTTCAGTCTCCAACTCATTTTACAAGTGAAAAAATTGAAATAAATAGGAGTAAGTGAATTGCCTACTTAGTATGTGTTTGAGGTCTCCCTGCCCTGCCCTCAAGGATCTTACATGCTAATTGCTTGCATATTTTATTTCATGTGTCCTTTAACTTCATTATAGCAAAGATAAAAATAAATTATCAAGCTAGAAGAAAAAAATGAAAATATATATGACACTGAAATATTTAAATGTATAATGGAGAGAGACAGACAGAAACAAAGACAGAGTGACAGAGAAATAGAGAGAGAAACTTAAATAGACAGAAAGACAGAGAGACAGAGAGATAGAAAGAAAGACAGAGACAGACAGAGAGAGAGAGAGATGGGGGGAAGGAGGGAAGAAGGAGGAAGGGAGAGAAAAAGGGAGACAGAGAGAGATAAAGGGAGGGAGGGAGAAAGGGGAGAACAGAGAGAGATAAAGGGAGGGAGAAAGGGGAGAACAGAGAGAGATCTACAGAACCACAGAGAGAAGAGAGAAATGTACAATAGAACAGGCTGGCACAGACTATTAACATTAACTAAAGAAGTTTGACCCATTTAAATCAATCCTCACAACAAAGAGACCAATAGAGCCTAGAAATTACCTTGGCCAGCAAATACTTTATCTTCTTGCCAAGAAAAGAAATGTGGCAGCCAAGGGCAAATGAGTTTTGAATATAAACTTGTTTGTAAAAATCTTGCACAGGAATATGGTAGAAAATAATAATTTTGCTTATATAAGCAACAACATTTTACTGACTAGGGAAAAGAGGTGGAGGGAAATTATTATTTAAGAATTACACTTGGAGAAGGAAAAAAGAAGATTTCCAAAATTTCTATAAGAAACATTTTTTTAAAAAATCAATTACAGGGCATCTACTGCATTAGTTCTCTAAGATCTCAGTCCCTTTTGTAGTACTTGAGAAAAAAATATGAGACTGGAGAAAAATATAAGAAGAGAGCTGGACTAAATAAGCATATATAAAATGAGTGCTGTGCTAGAGAATACAATTTTGTGCACATTGATGGATCAGTCTCCTGATAACTAGAAGGAAGAGAAAACTTGGGAAAAAAATGAATCTTTTTGAGGAAAATAAGCAAGATAATATTGATATGCTTAGTTTCACATTTCTACAAAAATGTTAGATTAATCCATGAATCTAAATTTCAATTACTGCAAATAAGGAATCCCATTAAGTGGTCACATTATTCAAATTCACATTGTATATTTCCTCTGGGTTGGAAACAACCATTATATTATATGTTACATAATTATAACTTGATAATATAAGGTCCCATTGCCCTTACTCCTTGCTAAATAGTAAAATAAAATAAGTATTTGATTTGATAAAGCAAAACAACACCTTAAAGGCTTTCTTCCAAGAAAATTTATCCTATGAAAATGTCAAAATATGTCAAGATCCCATGAAAAAAATGTAATTACAGAGAATAATAATATTGTGATGATGATTATAAATATGTAAATACATAAAACAGAGTTCAACTCTGTCCTGAAAAAAGAATAATTCCAACAGCGGGGTCTTTTGGACCCAAACTCTATTTTCAAATAATATGGTGCTGATTGCATTAGACCTTAGAATTTTTCTGAGTCCCCTAGAGAAGATCTAAAATCTACCAGAAGAGTTGAGTACAACTACCCCAATGAGAAAACCAAATGGATAATATTGCTTATTGCTGAAAATACAATAAACAGTTGTATGGACAAAACAATGATTTTTCTATTAACATATATACTTTCGACAAATATTATGTATGCACCATGAAATGGGTTCAAAATTGAAAATGAAGATGAGAGCAGGTAGAGTTGTCTATGGAAAGCAACACACTTTCTTTAAGGAATCTTAACTTTTCCTTGAAATAATATCCCATCTTTTTAAATAACACATTTCCAGGGATTCTATAAAGGTGTGAGTCAGGGAACACACAAAAGACAATGACAGGGCAGAACTTGATAAGCACAAAGAGTTTGCAACATTTTACCAATCACAATATCCTGCATAAAGGATGTCAATGGCAAGGGGAATAGAGAAACAGAGAGAATTAGAAAAGAAAATGGATCTATCACATAACCAATAACCAGACAATAAGCAGTAGCAACCTAGATATACTATTTTGTCCTTCATGATGTTGTCAGACAAATAATATACTTCCATAGCTTCCTTTTGCCACCTAGGTTTAAGTAATTAAAAAAGACATTCAAGATTCCCTATAGTCTGGTGTCCACAATCATACAGCTAGTAGATTTATAAAAACAGGTTTTTTATTTCAAGCCTTTCTGACTCCAAGTTTAGTAACTGCCTTTTTGGGAGGAACACTAAAATTCAAAAGATTGAGAGGAACAGGGAAACTGACTATAGGAGTGGCTATTTAAATCAACAATCACAAGGAAGGTAGGCTAACTAACTCTACCTCTAACCCCAAAGCTTCTGCCTGATATCCTGGCTTAAGGATATCTCTGATTTTCCTTTTTTTTCTTGTAGATAGGATTTTTCTTGCACAACTTGTCAAGTATTTTAACATTATTAACACGTAGTGGACTTCCTGCCATCTAGGGGAGGGGAGGGGACTGGGGGTAAAACTTGTAACGGAAACCTTTGTAAAGATCAATGCTGAGGAACTACCCATACATCATATGTTATACAAATAAAAAGCTTTAATTTAAAAAAAAAAAAAAAAGGATATCCCTGACCCGCTATATTGATGTACTAGTGGAGTTGTAGGCTGGATCCACTCTAGTCCCTCCAGACTTAGCCATGCTAGTCAGACTCAGGAACTATCACTTGTTTTAGAATGCTTTTCAATGCTGTGACTTGATAGATATAATTGATCATAGGTCTAAAATTTGAAGGAATCTCAGAGAATATATTTTCCATCCCACACATTTTATAGATCTGAAAAGTGAGACCAAAGGAGTCAAATGTCTAAGTCCACCCACGTAATAAGCATCAAAATCAGGATTTGTATCCAGGCCTCTGAATCCAGCTGGTAGATGATAGGGCTAAAATTAAAACCCTTATCTTCTCATTCCACATCCAGTGCACTTTTCCCTGCCCCATAATGACTGCATAACATGGTAGATAGGATCAGTAGTCTCAATATAATCAGGCCCTTCAGAAATTGAATTACCATGGCTCGGGTTTTCAATGGTGAGTCTAGAATAAAGTGATACAATTCACCATGCTCTTTTTTCCTTCTCTGGAGATAGCAAATCTGACGATTAGCAGTTTTGGCTCTAATTGGGGTTTTAAAACCTTCTTTGGTCTTTCAAGAAGCCCTTGTGTTTAGTATGGTTGGAGGTAAAGCACAGCCCTTCTAAGAGAAACACTGAAGGCTACCACAACATTATGGGGGAATACCTGATGGTAGAGTCCATAAACAAGTCCCAAACTGGCCAAGAACCCTGAGGGAATCTTCTGCCTACCCAGTAAAAGAATTTAAGAGACTCCATGTGCTGTGTAGGACCAGAGTCACTGGCTCCAACAACTGCCTGAGTCAGCAATTTGCATCCCTTAGAGTAGCAAATGAGTCTCAGAAGGCAGCCAATTCCTCAGAGCTCTGGCCCAATGGTTGCTTCAATTTTGCTATCTCTAGAGCCCCCTGCTAGGGAACTTGTAGTATGGAAAGTGGTTCTGTCATCATCAGCTATAGGCCATCTGTTTGGGAAATAAGACAATACTGTTATATTCAGCCCAAGAAAAGGCGGCCATATGCCAGTATTTAGGTATGTGCTGGGATGAGGAAGGACAATCCTCCTCTACAGAAAGTGATGATGTCCCCAGTAGGAATTAATTCAAGCATTAATGTAAAAAACAGAATACGTTAGTACTCAAAGGGCTGAGATGAATAGGAGAACCAGTGGGTTCAAAGATAAAAAATATCCAAAGATATAGATATAAGCATGGGTATCAGGAAGCAAGATATGATATTTGTCAGAGGAACTGACCATTTGTCTGACTCAATCCATCTTTCCAAAGTCTTTTATGGCTATTGTAAGCCATTCCACCCTCACCATGGACTCATAGTGAGAGATTCACATCCCATCTGACTTGGTCATAATAGTAAAGCTCAGAAATATGAAAGTAAGGACCTGTAGTAATTCCCATCTCTCCATTTATATAGTCACCCCTCTAGTCTAAAACCTGTCTCATCTCCCTCCTTCACCACCTCTCCACTTTACATCAGCATCTCTGCTTGGTTTGGACTAAATGGAGCATCATACCTCCCAGTGGCATCTTCCTTGTTTGTCTCCCACTTTTTAGCTTCTCTTTCTATGTTGCTTTCTCCCATGAGATTATAAACCCCTAAAGGGCAGGGACTGCCTTTCTTTTTTTCTTATTTTCAATCCCAGTGCTTAACCATGTATGACACATAGTAGATAGTTAATAAATGTTTCTAATCTTGAACTAAATTAAAATTGGACTGTTACAATAGCCCACTAATTGCTCTCTCCTTCTCAAACATGTTCATACTCCAATCTTTCCTCCCTACCACTACCAATATAATTTTCCTAAACCATAGGTATGATGATATCAGTTTTCTACTCAGCAACTTCCAGTGGCTCCCTATTATCTCTAGGAGTAAATGAAAATTCCCCCATTTAAGTGACAAGTTGATCCAGCTTATCTTTCCATCTTTATTATATACCAACCTCTTGATATACTCTATAGGTTGCTGAAATTGACCTTCTTACTGTTCTTGATGTAAGGAACTCCATTTCCTCTCTCTGTACCACTATACTAGCTATTCCTTTAACAAACTCCTTTTTCATCTCTGTCTCTAAGAATCTCTATTTCATTCAAGATTCAATTTATGGAGTATTTTCTCCATGAAGCCTTTCCTAACTCCTTCCTTCCAGTGCTGTTGCTCTCCTCTCCCAAAATCAGTTTGTATGTATTTTGCATATAGCTTGTGTGTACATGGTATCTATCCTGGTAACACACAAGTATCATGAAGACAGGGAATGTTTTATTTGTTTGTTTGTTGTATCCCCAGTGCCCAATATAGAGTTAATACCATTCATAAAGTCACTGGTTATGTTCATGATCTGATAGCAAAGTAGTGGAAGTGGAAACAGATAAGAAAAGATGAATGTAAGTGGGGTTATAATCAATGGTATTTAACTAATTTGAGAGACATTGATGAGTAACAGCATTGAAAGAAATAGAGGTATTCGGAGGAAGAGCAAGTGTACAGAAAAGTTAAATTTCATTTGTATGATATTGAGCTTGAGATACATATGTCTATCCATTCATCATTGAATTTGTAGACAATTTGAAATGAGAAACATGGAAAAGCAGAGCTGGAGACATTAATATTTATCTTTCAAAAAGTGTTTATCAAAGACATGGAAGTAAAGGAAGTTAACAAGGAAAATACTAAACTGAAAGCAAAGGTCCAGGGACAGAATCTTGAAGGATAGTCTCCAAGTATTCCTTAAAGAATTAAGGAATACTTTATGGTATCAAGAAGAAGACAAGGATCTCACAAAAGAAACAGGAATGGAATAGAGTAGAAGAAGAGCCAGGAAGAGTCTCTGAGTGATATTTTTGAAACCAAAGGATATTTTCAAATAGAAAAGATAGTTAACTTAAAAAAAAGCAGTAGAGAGATCAATGCAGACAATTGAAAAAAATGACACTAGTAACTAACTACTTTTTACCATTTCCCCCTCATTTTAGCTTGAACATTTAATGGAATGGAAGCAGGACATTTTGACTCATAGAAGGGGCTTTTAATAAGCTGTTTCAATGGCTGTTCTTTTCTGGAAAAATGAAAACATTTTGATTTGAAACTCTTCTGATGAGAATGTAAATAGCTGTTTCATGTGACTTCACAGGAATTTTCTTTTGTGAAAACAATTAATAAAATAAAAGTGTATCTTTTCTTTTAAAACCGGCAAGTCTATAATAGATTAGTATTCATATAATTTTCATTGTATATCAGAAAGCAGAATATAGTCTCATTAAAAATAAGGAGGTAAGCATGGATGACCTTTGAGATTAAAGTTTCCCTAGAGTCCAGATTGAAAGGGTGTTCAGATAGTTCAGACAAAGGGTGAGGAAGCAAAGACAACAAATACAAATACAAAAACCAAGGAGATTAGCAAAGACACAGTGTGGTGTAGTATACAGAAAGCTAGTTTCTCATTTAATGGATTTACCTCACTTTAGAGGAACTGTGTTTAAATACTGTATTTGACACATTTTAAGTGAAGTAACCCCCTGGCAAAATTATTTAATTTATGAGTCCTCTGCAACAACAATCTAAAGCTTCAAGTTATAGAAAGGGTACAAAAATCAAATGTGATCAAATAGCACATTTGGCATTGATCCTGTTCAGGAATAAGACACTTCTGAAACAATTAGAACGACTAGAAAATCGGTGATGATGTTTAGTATATTCATGTTTGATGGCCAGAATCTTCTCAGAGAAGTCATGGATATGCACCTTTGCAGAGATACATAAATACACCAATATTCAAATAATTTCAACTCACTAGAAACCTCTTCTCATTTTTTGCCTTACTTTCCCTCAATACTCTATGCTCATATTTCTTGACTTTGTCAATAGTATCAACACCACACTAATATTAGTGCATAGAAATAAATTAGAATTTGTTATCTCTACTACCATTATCTAATGAATTCTGATACTTTCAGGGAATAAAAAAACCCACCTCTCAATTTAGGAGAAACTAGGAGAAACTATGCCATGTTAGAAAGAAGTCTAGATTTGAACACTTCAAATTACAGTTTTGTGTGACCTTCAATAATCACTTAGTCCTGCTGGGTCAATTTTCTCATCCACAGAAGGAGGGGAATAAACTTAATGGTCATATCTTCCAGCTCTAAACATATGACTGTATCAGTCAACCTTCCTCCAACAAATACACCAGATTTTTTTACTCTCAATACTTATGGCAGCTCACCTGGAACAAACACACTGGTATCTGAGATTTTTCCAAAATAGTAAAGATAATAAAAAGGGAAATGATCCTCAAATGTTCAGTTTAGAGACAACATTATGGAGTTCAAAAATGAATTGGAAATGACTTATTATTTCTTAACTTTAATATTTTCTTTTAGGAAAGCAGTAAATTCATTGATGTCTTTATTGCAACTTTCTGCCTTAAGAAGGTTTTGCCAGCATCTCATAAACCCCTGAATCCAAGACTTTTGTTGCAAAAACCTCATATGTATCCTTAACTATCCCAGTTCTAAAAACACCTTAATTAAATTGAGACTTCTTTATTTTTCCCCTGCTGTTTTAATGAGAATATATTCTGCTTTCTGATATACAATAAAAATTATATGAATACTAATCTATTATAAACTTGCTGGTTTTAAAAGAAAAGATACACTTTTATTTTATTAATTGTTTTCACAAAAGAAAATTCCTATGAAGTCACATGAAACACAGCTATTTACATTCTCATCAGAAGAGTTTCAAATCAAAATGTTGTTTTCATTTCTCCAGCAAAGAACAGCAATTGATTGTGTTAGGACTTATTAAAAGCCCTTTCTATGGGTCAAAATGTCCTGCTTCCATTTCATTAAATGTTCAAGCTAAAATTAGGGGGAAATGGTAAAAAGAAATTTAGCTTTCTTACAAAAAAAAGTGCTAACAGAGTACCCTTTTGTTTTCTGACTGAATCTGCCTCCTGGATTGGTAATTAATTACCAATTAAAAGAGTGTCTTAAAAAAACATAGGAGAGGTCCAATCTCTATTTGTGTTTTGTTTTTGGTTTTTTAAATTATAATAGTGATGGCAGCATTACAGGTGTTGGAAATGGTGCAACCTGAGAAAATAAAAGTGGAAGATGGAAAGGAGATAATGTACCTTAGATCAGATCACCATACTGGTTAGACACTCTTAGTCATTTGGCACATAGTATCCCCAGAATCAGAAGCCTTAATTAACAATTCTAGAATTGAATTGAATAGAGCTCCCTCTGTCAAAGTTAAAGAGCTGGAAAAAGTAAGGGGTAAAAATCTGGAAGTGATTATATGGAAAAAGGAAACTCAATATGAGTAAAATCTCTAACATATACAAATATGTGTATGTACATAAGGATTCTAACCTTTCAGCAGTCAGCAGGTGATGTGTGAGTAATGCATTTAAATCCTACATAGCCTAATGGGAAAATGAGTGGCCTTCCTATCACAGTGATATAAAATGAAAAAGACCTTGTAGATCACCTGTTCCATCCTCAAGTAAATTTGGGATTAGCATTGACAGAGCAATCCTCATAGCTTTATCTAGCCTAAGTTCAGATTTCTATTTTCCATGCTACTGAACTGTGGTTAAGTGCTATTTTTCCACATTAGTTTATATTTTCTTTTGTTCCATTCAATCAGATTAGTTCCAGTTATTCTTCCAGATTAAAATATTTTCCCTCTCTAGTCATTTGAAAGATTTTACACTTTTTTTTTTAGTTTGGTCCACACTCAAAATATGAATAATGTTAATGTATTATAAATGTATAATCTACCCTTAATTAAATCAACATTTAAATGTGCCTACTATAGGCAAAGCACTAGTAAGCTCTGGAGACACAAAATCAAACAGAAGAAACTATCCCTGCTTTCAAAGAACTTATATGTGAAGAGGATTGGATATCACATCACAAGAGAAGTAAATACAATAATATTGGAGGAGGGAATAACTCCCAGATGAGTAGAGTACTACAAGACCTGGAAGTCAAGATGGAGAGAAAATTTCTCAGAGAGGATGGCACCTGAACTGCATCTTGAAAAATAAGAATTTTGAAAGAAGCAGAGGCAGTACATTCTTGGATTACTCAAAAGCATAGAGAGAAGAAGTAGAATGATGGGTCCTGTGAATATTCCTTCCCTGCCCATCACAGATCTTTCTATGTTATCTTCCCCATTTGAGGTCCACAACTGTTCACCTATTGTTGTTATATTCCTAGTACTTTGCACAGTCCTTGGAACATAGTAAGTTCTTAATAAATGCTATTTTCTTCTTTCATGCATGCAATCTTCTCACTATTCCCATCCAAGGCTCTACATCTATAAGAATCAAGGTTCAATTTTGAAGGCCTCTCTCAAAAATTTATTTTGCTTTTTATTCTCTTAGACATGTTACTGTTCCAACACAGAATTAATTCATATATAGATTTCCACAATTTAAATTGAAGAGATCATTTTACTTCAGTTCAAAGAAAATTCAGAAGATGCAAAAGATTCATAAGAATAAATATGTAATCAGTCAACAATATTTGTTAAGCTCCTATCAGAAGATAGCAATACAAAGAAGACCAAAAAAACCCCATAAAAAACACACAAACCTTTAACATGTCCCACAGAATCTTCTACTGGATTCCTTCTAGAATTGTAATACTACATTATGGTTTTGAACTCAAGCAAAGTTCAGGCACATTTTAGAGTTGCTACATAGTCAGTCCTTTTAGTAAAAAGGGATAACTTGATAGAATGTCAGCTTTTTGTGGGCAGGATTTAGCACAGTGTCTGGCCCACACTGTAAGCACTTAAATGCTTGTCAACTGCCCGGCAGTGGATAGATCAATTCCTTGATCCTCACAATCATAGATTTAATATCTGAAAATATCCTTTCACCTTGGGAGAGATGTTTTATGGGAAATGTTTTACATTATTCAGAAAACTTAATAACAATTATATTGTTTAAATATAACTATGTGAGGATAGATTGTTTGGGCCCAGAATATCATTCTCACTGCAATAACTCATTAGGAATTCCAGAAATGGTTAAAAAGAATTTTGGGTTCCTGGATCCACCTGAAAGATTTATCTTTTGGGTTATTGCTCCCAGGTCTTGTTTTGGGTTAGCCAATCTTGTGTTTTGACTTCTACTAAATTTTATTAAATGTTTACATTTACTCTTAATACTTCAAACAAGTTGCCCCCTAAGCAAGGTTGCTCAGTTGTGTACACATGATTATGTGAGTACCCTAGTCAAATTCCTAAGTAATATAAATCATGCAGAATCTGAATACAAAGAAGCCACATCTCCTTTATGACTCACTCTCTGCTACCAAAAAACAAATAAATTTATTTTAAAATCTATTTCAAATTTTCATGTTTCTTCCCTTGAAAAATAAATCTTTAGGGGGGCGGAGCCAAGATGGCGAACTGCGGACAGCTTTCTCTGTGAACTCCCCGGACATTCCCTCAAACCCAGACAAAGTAAGCCTTCCAACTGGTTTCTAAGTGAGGGCACCACCAAGCATTTGAACTACAACGCACTTCTATCAAAGATCTACCTTGAAAGAACTCCGGAGAAGGTTAGCCTCAGGGGAAATCGGCCCTGGTCGTGATCAGACTGCAGCCGGGGCGGAAGTCAGGGCTGCGATAGAGGGGCGGATTTAGGGCACCCAGGAAGCCCCTGGGAGACGCCTGGGCCACTTTGCTCTGCTTGCGGGCAGGTGCTTTGGCAGATCTGCCTTTGGAGAGCAGCTGAAAACGTGGTCCTAGTGCGAATCTAGCCCGACCAGCCTCAGACCAGAAGTCAACTCGGCAAACTGCCCCAGGGCAAATAAAAATTGTTGCAGTTTTCTCGGCTTTTGACCAATATCCCAACTTTAAATCATGAGCAAGAAGCAGAAGAGAGCTCTCACCATAGAAAGCTTTTATGGAGAAAAAATAGAACAGTCCCCAGATCCTGACATTATGAAAACAATCCCAGATGAAGCCACAAAGGCAGACTTAAGTTGGTCTCCCTTTCAGAAGGCTTACCTGGATGATTGCATTAAGAATCTCAAAAGAGAGCTAGAAGAAGAATGGGGAAATAAATTGAGATCAGGGCAACAGAAATATCAAAAACTGGAAAATAGGACTGGTGAATTGGAAAAAGAAAACAGTTTACTGAAAAACAAAATTGGTGAATTGGAAAAAATCACCAATTCACTGGAAAATAAAAATGGTGAACTGAAAAACAAAATTGGTGAATTGGAAAAAGACAACAATTCACTGAAAAACAAAATTGGTGAATTGGAAAAAGACAACAATTCACTGAAAAATAAAACTGGCAAAATGGAAAAAGAATGCATTGAATCCAGAAATTCAATTGGCCAGCTACAAAAGGAGCTTAAAAAGATAACTGAAGGAAATAATACTTTAAAAATTAAAATTGAACAAATAGAAGTAAATGACTCAATAAGACTTCAAGAATCAGTTAAACAAAAACAAAAAAAATGAAAAAATAGAAGAAAATATGAAATATCTCCTAGGAAAAACAACTGACTTGGAAAACAGATCCAGGAGAGACAATTTAAGGATTATCGGACTCCCTGAAAGCCACGATGAAAAAAAGAACCTGGATGCTATCTTCCAGGAAATCATGAAAGAGAATTGCCCTGATGTTTTAGAATCAGAAGGCAAAATTGGCAATGAAAGAATTCACCGATCACCTCCAGAAAGAGACCCCAAAATTAAAACCCCAAGATTTATCGTGGCCAAATTTCAGGATTATCGCACCAAGGAAAAGATATTGCAAGCAGCTAGAAAGAAACAGTTCAAATACCGAGGAACTGTCATTAGAATTACACAGGATCTGTCAGCTTCCACATTGAAGGATCGAAGGGCCTGGAACCAGATATTCCGAAAGGCAAAAGAACTTGGAATACAGCCAAGAATAAGTTATCCAGCTAGAATGAGCATCATCTTCCAGGGAAGAAGATGGTCATTCAATGATACAGGAGAATTTCACCTATTTCTAATGAAAAGACCTGATCCGAACAAAAAATTTGATCTCCAAATAGAGAACTCAAGAGAAACATAAAAAGGTAAAAAGGAAAACTCTTGAGAACTATATTCCTACTATAGGTATCCTTTAAAGAATGGCAGTATAATTTGATTTTTCTTTGATAATAATGGAAAAGAAATTAGAGGTGGAAGGGATACCATACTGAAAAAGAAGAAGGGGGGAGGGGGGAAAAGGAGGCAAAATAAAGTAAAAATAAAGGAGGCAAAATAAGGCAAAATCTCATAAAGAGACATAGAAGATCTAATATAATTGAGGGAAAGAAGGGAGGGTGATGAGTATTGTGTAAACCTTACTCTCATTAGATTGGACTCTAAGAGAGTATATCAGACACATTTGGCTTCAAAGAAAGCAATGACCCTCCTTGTGGGAAGGTAGGCGGGAGGGGAGAAAAGGAAAGGGATAAACTAATAGAAGGATTAGGGGAAAGGTATAAAGGGGAGGGAGGGACTCTAAAGGGAGGAGGATTGTTGGTGGGAGGTGGTCATCAAGAGCAAAGTACTGGGGAGGGGGGAAGGAAGAGAGGGGAAAGGGAAGAAAAAATCATAACTCTGGGTAAATAAGATGGCAGGGAATACAGATATAGTTATTTTAACTGTGAATGTGAATGGGATGAACTCTCCCATAAAACGGAAGCGGGTAGCAGACTGGATTAAAAGCCAGAATCCTACAATATGTTGTTTACAAGAAACACATCTAAAACATAGAGATACATACAGAGTGAAGGTAAAGGGCTGGAGCAGAATCTTCTATGCTTCAGGTGAACAAAGAAAGGCAGGGGTAGCCATCCTTATCTCGGATCAAGTAAAAACAAAAATAGATCTAATTAAAAGAGATAAGGAAGGAAACTACATTTTACTAAAGGGCTCCATAGACAATGAAGCAGTATCAATACTTAACATATATGCACCAAGTGGTATAGCATCCAAATTCCTAGAGGAGAAGTTAAGAGAGATGCAAGGAGAAATAGACAGTAATACTATACTAGTGGGAGATCTCAACCTTGCTCTCTCAGAATTAGATAAATCAAATTCCAAAATAAATAAGAAAGAAGTTAGGGAGGTTAACAAAAGGCTAGAAAAGTTAGGTATGATAGATCTCTGGAGGAAATTGAATGGTGATAGAAGGGAGTATACTTTTTTCTCAGGGGTTCATGGAACTTATACAAAAATTGATCATGTGTTAGGGCATAAAAACCTCAAAATCAAATGCAGAAAAGCAGAAATAGTAAATGCATCCTTCTCAGATCATGATGCAATAAAACTCACATGTAATATAAGGCTAGGAGAAAATAGACCACAAGTTATTTGGAAATTAAATAATCTAATCCTGAAGAACGAATGGGTGAAAGAGCAAATTATAGACACAATCGAAAATTTCATCCAGGAGAATGACAACAATGAGACAACATACCAAAATTTGTGGGACTCAGCTAAAGCAATTATAAGGGGTAATTTTATATCTCTAGATGCTTACTTGCGTAAAACAGAGAAGGAGAAGATTAGTGAACTGGGCTTACAATTAAAAAAGCTAGAAAAAGACCAAATTAAAAACCCTCAATTAAATACCAAATTGGAAATTCTGAAAATTACAGGGGAGATCAATAAAATGGAAAATAAGAAAACTATTGAATTAATAAATAAAAGTAAGAGTTGCTTTTATGAAAAAACCAACAAAATAGATAAGCCTCTAATTTGATTAGAAAAAGGAAAGAGGAAAATCAAATTATTAGTCTCAAAAATGATAAGGGAGAACTTTCCTCCAATGAAGAGGAAATTAGAGTAATAATTAGGAGTTTCTTTGCCCAACTTTATGCCAATAAATTTGATAATGTAAATGAAATGGAGGAATATCTACAAAAATATAGATTGCCCAGATTAACAGAAGAGGAAATAAATTATTTAAATAGCCCTATTTCGGAAAAAGAAATAGAACAAGCTATTAACCAACTCCCTAAGAAAAAATCTCCAGGGCCAGATGGATTTACATGTGAATTTTACCAAACATTCAAAGAACAATTAATCCCAATACTATATAAACTATTTGAAAAAATAGGGAAAGAAGGTGTACTACCAAATTCCTTCTATGACACAGATATGGTGCTGATAGCTAAGCCAGGTAGGGAGAAAACTGAGAAAGAAAACTATAGACCCATTTCCCTAATGAATATTGATGCAAAAATTTTAAATAAGATTTTAGCAACAAGATTACAGAAAGTCATCCCCAGGATAATACATCATGACCAAGTAGGATTTATACCAGGAATGCAGGGCTGGTTCAATATTAGGAAAACTATTAGCATAATCAATTATATTAATAAACAAATTAATAAAAACCATATGATTATCTCCATAGATGCAGAAAAAGCCTTTGATAAAATCCAACACCCATTCCTATTAAAAACACTGGAGAGTATAGGAATAAAAGGGCTTTTCCTTAAAATGATTAGTAGTATCTACTTAAAACCTTCAGCAAGCATCATATGTAATGGAGTCAAACTAGAACCATTCCCAATAAGATCAGGAGTGAAACAAGGCTGCCCACTGTCACCATTACTATTTAATATTGTATTAGAAATGTTAGCTTTAGCAATAAGAGAAGAAAAAGAGATAAAAGGAATCAGAGTAGGTAGTGAAGAAACCAAATTATCACTCTTTGCAGATGACATGATGGTATACTTAGAGAACCCTAGAGACTCAACTAAAAAACTACTAGAAACAATTCACAACTTTAGCAAAGTTGCAGGATAAAAAATAAATCCACATAAATCATCAGCATTTTTATATATTACCAATAAAGTTCAGCAGCAAGAGATACAAAAAGAAATTCCATTCAAAATAACTGTTGATAGTATAAAATATTTGGGAATTTATCTGCCAAGGGATAGTCAGGAACTATATGAACTAAATTACAAAACACTTTCCACACAAATCAAATCAGACCTAGTCAATTGGAAAAACTTAAAATGCTCATGGGTAGGACGAGCGAATATAATAAAAATGACAATACTACCCAAACTAATTTACTTATTTAGTGCCATACCAATCAAACTCCCAAGAAATTATCTTACAGATCTAGAAAAAACAGTAGCAAAGTTCATTTGGAAGAACAAAAGGTCAAGAATTTCATGGGGATTAATGAAAAAAAAGGCTGACGATGGTGGACTTGCTGTACCAGATCTAAAACTATATTATAAAGCAGCAGTCATCAAAACCATTTGGTACTGGCTAAGAAATAGAGTAGTCGATCAGTGGAATAGGATAGAATCACAAGACAAACTAGGCAATAACTATAGCAATTTGGTTTTTGATAAACCCAAAGACCCCAGCTTTTGGGATAAGTATTCACTATTTGACAAAAACTGCTGGGAAAACTGGAAACTAGTGTGGAAGAAATTAGGGCTTGACCCACATCTAACACCACATACCAAGATAAGATCTAAATGGGTTCATGATCTGGATATAAAGAGTGATACTATAAGTAAATTAGAGGAATGTAATATAGTTTACCTCTCAGACCTATGGAGATGGAATAAATTTATGTCCAAAGAAGAACTGGAACTCTTGATTGAAAACCAGATAGATAACTTTGACTATATTAAGTTAAAAAGTTTTTGTACAAACAAAATCAATGCAGACAAGATTAGGAGGGAAGCAATAAATTGGGAAATCATCTTTACATTTAAGGGTTCTGATAAAGGTCTCATCTCTAAAATATATAGAGAATTGTCTCATATTTATAAAAATTC
>JAJPUD010000241.1:674474-734978 GCA_023553655.1 Myrmecobius fasciatus
CATAAAGGAAGGAAAAGGCCCCACATGTGCAAGAATGTTTGTGGCAGCCCTTTTTGTAGTGGCTAGAAACTGGAAATTGAATAGATGCCCTTCAATTGGAGAATGGCTGAATAAATTATGGTATATGAATGTTATGGAATATTATTGTTCTGTAAGAAATGACCAACAAGATGATTTCAGAGAGGCCTGGAGAGACTTACATGAACTGATGCTGAGTGAAATGAGCAGAACCAGGAGATCATTATACACGGCAACAACAGTACTATATGACGATCAATTCTGATGGACATGGCTCTCTTCAACAATGAAATGTTTCAAACCACCTCCAATTGTTCACTGAAGAAAGCCATATACACCCAGAGAGAGGGATGTGAAATGTGGACCACAACATAACATTCTCATACTCCTTGATTGATGTTTGCTTACATTGTGTTTCCTTTATCTGATATATCGTTTGTGTAGACAAGATTTTTCTTGCACAACAATGACAAGTTTGGAAATATGTATACATATATTCGATTTGCCAATATTTTAACATAATTAACATGTAGTGGATATCCTGCCATCTAGGGGAGGGGTGGGGAGTAGGGGGAAAAATTTGTAACGGAAAGCTATGTAAGGGTTATTGTTGAAGAATTACCCACACATATGTTATGCAAATAAAATAAAATAAATTAAAAAAAGAAAAATAAATCTTTATCCTTTATAAAACCTCAAAAAGTTCCCTCTTCTTTCTACAACAGAAGTTCTTTGAATTGATTGTCTGGAAAAGCTGAAGTACCATTTCAGAATGATGTTGTTAAATGCATAAACTGAAATATATAAGATCACAAAGAAAAACAATTACATTGCAATAGTTATGGATAGAAAGAGAAAGAGCAAGAGGAAGAAAGAAAGAGAAAGAGAGGGAGGGAGACAGAGAAATAGAGACAGAGAGTCCCGGAGGGAGGAAGGGAAAAAAAGAAAGAGGGGGATATTTAAATTTAGAACCCCAGGAAAAGAACCTCTACTGAAGAAGGCAATGGGATTACTTTTTAGAAATAAAAATATGGCACTTTTGTTTCAATATCTTTAAACTCAAGCATGCTCACCATTCCCCATTCTCAAAGAACTATTCCATATTTAAAAAACAAAAAACTTTTAGGAAGGACTTCATAGAGCAGAGCCAAAAATTGTGGAGAAGAAAAGCAGCTAAGATCTCTTAACATTCCCTTTCAAAAAACTTCATAATAATGGCCCACATCAACTCTGCCATCTTGGCATGAATCCCAAATGGTCTTGATTGTTGCTAAATAATATATCTCAGGTTTAAAAGTACTATAACTTAATTCCTTTTTTCATAATTTCTCTTGCTATTCTAAATCATTTTCTTCAAGTAAAATTTCTTATTATATTGAGTTCTGTAAAGTATCCTTTTGATAATTTTATTGATAAAGCCCTGAAACTATAAATTAACTTGGGTAGTACTGTCATTTTATTACATTAGTACAATCTGGACACAAAAACTAAATGTTCTTTCAACTTTTTAATCTGTTCTTTACTTCTTTAAAGAATAATTTGTAATTTAATGTATACATGTATTTTTATGCCTTAGCAGATTGATTAGGATATATATCTATATACATAACTGTAAAATCTTACTTTGTATATTGTTTGCATGTTTGTTCTCCCATTAGATTACAAGTTCCTTGAAGGCAGAAGTTGTCTTTTACCTCTTTTTTGGATCCACTATGGATAGTACAGTGTCTGGCACATAGTTCACTCTTAATAAATATTTATTGATAATTAATACGGGACTAAGAGACATGTCTTCATCTTCTATAGGTGGGAGAAAGAGAAGGAGTAATGCTCCCTAAAAAAGGCTCATGAAATTGAAAGCTCAAATTGAACTTATCAAGGGAATTCTTGGACCTTGTTCAGTACATCTTTTGTAATAGTGTAAATTATAGTAGACAGAGTGACAGGTTTCAAGTCAGGAAAAACTTAAATTCAAATTCTACTTAAGACACTTAGTAGCTATGTGACTATGGAAAAATAAATAATCTTCTCTCAACTTTAGTTTTCTGATCTATAAAATGAGGATAATAATAGCACCTATATGTTGTGAGGAAAAAATGAGACCACATTTTTAAAGTATTATTGCTTATATGTTAAAGTGTTTAAGGAAATATCCAAAGACTTGCTGAGAATTATGGCACCAGAGTTCAGGAGAGTGGTTAGGACTGGAGATGTAGATTAGAGACACATATGTTTAAAGGTGATAACTGAAACCATGGGAATGAATGAGGTCTCTGAGAGTGAGAACATAGAAAGAGGGCAAAAGTGGAAAATACCATTAATTTAACCTATTTATAACACAATGCAATACACATACATCTATTCTACTAGCCTCCTTTAAGTAAAGGCAAACTCAACTTTTAATTTACTTATTTAACTCAGGTATGTATTTAGGCATTTGATAGACTATGGCAATGATCCAATTTGCTTATCTCAGATATTCCAAAAGTATTGAAGTATGTTACTTACAAAGTCATGAGAAGGGTTTATACACCATTGCCAACAATTCACCATTGATTCGTTCAGTTATGTTTTTATCAAATAAAAAGTCTGCCAGAACTTTTGTCACTAATTAATCAGTTATTCAGATCAACCAGCATTATGTTTACTGATAGCTAAGAAATTCCATTTAGATGAAGTAAGTATTGGATATAAATGAGGAATTGCAAACTTTCTATTTTTTCCCACAGATTTTAGAGCTGAAAATAACTTTGAAAGTCATTTGTTCTAAACCCTGGCATTTTTATAGATAAGGAAACTGAGACCCAGAGAGAAATGACTAGGTCATACATTCAGAATTTGAAATCAGGGCCTCTGACTCAAATTCCAATTTTTTCTTTTGTTCTTTGTTATTTATCTGAAAGTTTGAAAAATTACCTTCATATGTTTCTTCTAGCTAAGGAAACCCAGTGGACACCCATATTAACCATTTCAAGTTCAAGACAGGGAAAATGTCTATAAAAGTATAAATTAATTATTAAAAGAAGTTATAGCATATTAGAAAACCGTGGTTCTAGCTGTTCATAGCTGTATGACCTTGGGTAAATCAGTTCACTTCCTCTGAGCTTCAGTTACTTCATATTAAAGGGACCAATAATATCTTTACTATATGTCACATGAAGATTGTTTCAGTATCAGATAACACTATGTATGCCCAGAAATTCTCATACTCAATGGTTTATCAATCTACTCTGAGGAAAATTGGTCATGTTATTTCTAATCTAAATGTTCCCCCCAAAATTAGGAAAGCAAAAGAAATATCCCCAATGAAACGAATGAACCAGGTAGAAGACAGATTTTTTTTTTACTCACAAAGAGGAATAAAGAATATTAGGGGGCAGCTAAGTGGCACAGTGGATAGAGCACCAGTCCTGAAGTCAGAAGGACCTGAGTTCAAATTTAATCTCAGACATTTAACACTTCCTAATTGTGTAACCCTGGGCAAATCATTTAACCCCAATTGCCTTAGCCAATATTTATATATTAGACAATCACAGCATGCCCTAACAAAATGATGTAAACAGAATTCAGTAACTTAAGGTATTTGCTATTTCATAAACATTCACAATGTTAATATTTAATCCTCCTCTTAACATATAATAGAAATATAACACTATGACTTAGTTCACTACATTATCAGGTCACTATTTGATCAGACAAATCTTTCTCCTGGATATATGGTAACTCCACACCTGCTATTGCCAATGCAATCAAACTACAACTGAACACTCTGCTTGATGGTCTTCCAGAATTTCATGCTCTTCTAAAACTAATAAAGTTTTTTATGGAATATTCTACTGCTTAGTAATCTTATTAGGAGAAGAAACACTCCCCAAAAGAGAAGAAGCCCCTTTCCCAGCATAGTCTTCAATAGTTAGGATTTACTCATAGCTTTTACAGCCAAGTGAAGGTTAGAATAACTATCATTTACCCTTAAAATTTTCCATTTTGCAAATCAATTTGTTCTCAAACTACAGTAATGTTTTACTTGGTTGTCAAATCTCTCTTAAAAGGGCAGCAAGAGATTGCTTGCAAAAATAATCTATGGATTCATTTGACCTTTCATCCTAACAACTGATATTCACTTGTTAAAGCTTTGCAAGAAATATTAGTATTCATGAATTTTACCCTTTTTCATTTTACATTTTTCAGCATTAACATTTTCTTTGAATAAAACAAGTTAAGGCTAAAGCAATGGTCTTGTATCACTAAGTTAACCTAAATGTTGCTTAATCTTACATTAAGTGTATACATGGAACTGGGATGCAGGCAGCACCTAAAACTGAGGGAACATTTGTTTTGGGAGCTTTGAATCAATGGTAGAGGGCATAGAGACACCCAAAACCATTTAAAAGTACTAGATAACCTGGAGGAGGTATAAAATGTAATTTATCTGGCCTTCAAACAGTAGAGGCCCGGAAAGCAGTATCAGAACAATGTGAGAGGAAACAAAGCAAGAAGACAAAAATATGGGTCAATCTTATTAGCTTGATAAAAGATTCAAAACACTTCATTCAATAGATCAGCAGAGATTTATTAAGTGCCTACTTTGTGCCAGGAACTGTGCTAAATTCTGGGGATCCAAAAATAGGCAAGAGATTGTCTGTGTGCTCGACAAGATAACAATATGGTAGGTCATGTAAAAAATATATATATGCATATATATGTGTTATATATATAAGAAAGAAAGAAAGCCATATAGAGAATAAATGCAAAATAATTAACAAAGTAAAGGAACTAGAATTAAGAAGGCTACCTATGGCTTCTCGTGGAAGGTCTGATTGGCATTTTCATTAGCACTTAAAGAAAAGCAGGAAGTTAAGTAGTTGAAGTGGAGAAGGAAGCCCATTCCAGATTTCCTTAGTTATCAATGTTCTGTCCAACCACTACCTTTGCACATTCTTTGGGCAGAATCTCCCTAACTAAATCATAAAACTACTGAGACGAGGAAGTATTATTTGTTTCCCTTTATCTTTTCAGTTCCTGGAAATTAGTAGCAATTGAATATATATTTCTGTTGTATTGAATTGGATTTTTTCCAATCTCAGCCACTTGAATTCCTAATTAATGCAGCAAATTTACCTGAAACGTTCAGAAGTTAATATTCTCCATTGTCTTACAATGAAAGCAATATGGCATTTGGATAAAAAAAAAAGGGGGGGAACTGCTTCACATCCTACCCAAGATCCTTCCAGTTATTATTAGTATTATTAAAGTACAAGACACCTTATTGTATATAATCTAATCCTTATCATGTGAGAGATAGGAGAAAATGTAGAGATTATCCAATCCCTTTTCATTTTCTAGGGAAGGTAGCTTAAGCTCAAAAAACTTAAATGATGAGATATTCATAATCACACAGCTAATTTCATGTCACAGGCCCAAGAGAGCTAAGAACACTGAAAATTGTTTTCCTTCTCTGTAGTAATCCCTAAATAAATATCTGTTAAATTGAGTTTTTTTAATTATTAAATAAAAACATAATTCCAGTAATCTACATATCACTTAGCACTCATATATTATGTTTATTGTTACTACTACTTTAGCAACCTATTTCTCTACATAGCCCCATAACTAACATATATGTATATATATATACATATATATATATGTGTTTTTGTTCACTTTTAATAACTCTGGTTGCCTTATATCTTTTATTTTCAATTTTGTTTATTTTCATAATTTATAATGAACCTCCATCCCACAAAAAAATAAATCAGATTCTCTTGTCTATTTTCTGGGCTTCTTCTAACATATAGTATTTGAAATTCAGAAATTCAGAATATGATATATTGATATTCAAATAGATTTATCTTAATTCTTTCTTCCGTTGACTAAACTCTCAATAACCATAAACTTGAGCAGATGGATTCATTGAGCTGTCCTTAGTGTCTGGTAGAATTTGTTTTTTAAAGGCGCAGCTGTGAGTAATATGACAGTTTCACCTAAATAGGTTTCATGATCCTAAACCCATGAATTCCATTCATATGAGTCTTGTCTTTACATTTCATTTGGTATATCCTATTTGCATGGTATCAAAGGAAATGCCAAACTAACACTGAGAAACTCATATTTGTAAGTCCTCTGGGGCTCATCCTGGCCCAAACATCTGTGAGGGAGTCAAGGAAGGGATATTCTTGCTTTACCCCAAAGTCCCATTAACCACAGCAAAAAAGCCATACCTGCACAGCCACTTTGGAACAAGTGGGAACCTAAAGCAAATCCCTGTGAGGGGGAACCAGTGGGAGAATCTTGATCACCCTGGTGATGACTGAGAATGGGAATGGAGTTTCATGATAATGCTAATCATACAGTCTAAACCCTCTGAAATAATATTATCATGCATGTGTGCTGAGCAGCCCCAAAAGACCTTTAGCTATTGCTTTTGTTTACATGAACCAAACATCTGGTTCACATACATAACTCGGTCAACTGTCTAGAAGCTTAAAAGTGTCTATGTTTGGTGGATTCCAAAAACCACAAAATATGGATTCAATGTCACATTTATGGGTTCTTAATGTGAGAATCATTTACCGTTGATAGATTTTTAGGGGTTTACTTGAATAGGAAAAAGGATTACATCTTTATTTTCACTATTCTTGAACTAAAAGAAAGCATTTCTTTAATTAATTTAAAATACGAGGCTGAGAAGGAATCCACAGGCTTTAAGGGACTGCCAAAAAAGGTCGAGAATCTTTGGTCTATGTGGTTAATAGGACTTTTCCTTTTTGTTTTGTCATCATATTGTCAATCTCTTTCAGGGATTGTAAAATTTTCAAAGTGATGAACCAAGTTACAAGCCTCATTCCAATAGCACGCTATTTTTGTTGAGGGGTGGGGGAGTGGGCTGAGATGGGGGAAAGAATGGGAAGTGTCATCTGCTTATTTTTCTGTCCCAGCAGCCCTCTAAACTTCAGAGCTAGGGTATTTTAAGAGCTATTCTCAGGATTAGCCCCACTCCAGACTCCAAAACTAATCTTTTCCTTAGGTATATGTTAAGGATTGCTAGGCTATTTATTGGCAAATTCAGTATTATTGTCAAGACAACTAATTCTTATCTGACCTTATAATCTTGATTTAATGTAATGGAGGTATAAAAGAAGTATAAAGAACTTTATGAATTTCTTTTCTACTTTAAGAGATGTGAAATTCTAAAAGTAAAAGGAGAAATTAATAAAATTGAAAACAAGAAAACTATTGAGTTAATAAATAAAACTAAGAGTTGGTTCTATGAAAAAACCAACAAAATAGATAAGCCTTTAGTTAATTTGATAAGAAAAAGGAGAGAGGAAAATCAAATTGTTAGTCTCAAGAATGATAAGGGAGAACTTTCCTCCAATGAAGAGGAAATCAGAGCAATAATTAGGAGTTACTTTGCCCAACTTTATGCCAGTAAGTGTGATAATCTAAATGAAATGGAGGAATATCTACAAAAATATAGATTGCCCAGGTTAACAGAAGAGAATATAAATTATTTAAATAGCCCCATATCAGAAAAAGAAATAGAACAAGCCATTAACCAACTCCCTAAGAAAAAATCTCCAGGGCCAGATGGATTTACATGTGAATTCTACCAAACATTCAAAAAACAATTGATTCCAATACTACACAAACTATTTGAGAAAATAGGGACAGACGGTATACTGCCAGAATCCTTCTATGAGACCAATATGGTGCTGATAGCTAAACCAGGTAGGGTAAAAACTGAGAAAGAAAACTATAGACCAATTTCCCTAATGAATATTGATGCAAAAATTTTAAATAAGATATTAGCAATGAGATTACAGAAAGTCATCCCCAGGATAGTACACTATGACCAAGTAGGATTTATACCAGGGATGCAGGGCTGGTTCAATATTAGGAAAAGTATCAGCATAATTAGTTATATTAATAACCAAATTAACAAAAAACATATGATTATCTCAATAGATGCAGAAAACGCCTTTAACAAAATCCAACACCCTTTCCTATTAAAAACACTAGAGAGTATAGGAATAAATGGGCTTTTCCTTAAAATGATCAGCAGCATCTATTTAAAACCATCAGCAAGCATCATATGTAATGGAGACAAACTAAAACCATTCCCCATAAGATCAGGAGTGAAACAAGGCTGCCTACTGTCACCATTACTATTTAATATTGTATTAGAAATGTTAGCTTTAGCAATAAGAGAAGAAAAAGAGATAAAAGGAATCAGAGTAGGTAATGAAGAAACCAAATTATCACTCTTTGCAGATGACATGATGGTATACTTAGAGAACCCTAGAGACTCAACTAAAAAACTACTAGAAACAATTCACAACTTTAGCAAAGTAGCAGGATTCAAAATTAATCCACATAAATCATCAGCATTCTTATATATTACCAACAAAGTTCAGCAGCAGGAGATACAAAAAGAAATTCCATTCCAAATAGCAGATGATAGGATAAAATATTTGGGAATCTATCTGCCAAGGAAAAGTCAGAAACTATATGAACTAAATTACAAAACACTTTCCACACAAATAAAATCAGACCTAATCAATTGGAAAAATATTAAGTGCTCATGGGTAGGCAGAGCGAACATAATAAAAATGACAATACTACCCAAACTAATTTACTTATTTAGTGCCATACCAATCAAACTCCCAAGAAATTATTTTACAGATCTAGAAAAAATAGTAGCAAAGTCATTTGGAAAAACAAAAGGTCAAGGATTTCAAGGGGATTAATGAAAAAAAAGGCAGATGAAGGTGGCCTTGCTGTACCAGATCTAAAACTATATTATAAAGCAGCAGTCATCAAAACCGTTTGGTACTGGCTAAGAAATAGAGCAGTCAATCAGTGGCACAGGATAGGATATCAGGACAATCTAGGCAATAACCTTAACAATTTAGTATTCGATAAACCCAAAGACCCCAGCTTTTGGGATAAATACTCACTATTTGGCAAAAACTGCTGGGAAAATTGGAAACTAGTGTGGAAGAAATTAGGGCTTGACCCATACCTAACACCACATACCAAGATAAGATGTAAATGGGTTCATGATCTAGATATAAAGAGGGACTTTGTAAGCAAGTTAGAGGAACGTAATATAATTTATCTCTCAGACCTGTGGAGATGGAATAAATTTATGTCCAAAGAAGACCTGGAACTCCTAATTGAACACCAGATGGATAATTTTGATTATTTTAAGTTAAAAAGTTTCTGTACAAACAAAACAAATGCAGACAAGATTAGGAGGGAAGCATCAAATTGGGAAATCATCTTTACATTTAATGGTTCTGATAAAGGCCTCATTTCTAAAATTTATAGAGAATTGTCTCATATATATAAGAATTCAAGCCAATCTTCAATAGATAAGTGGTCAAGGGATATGAACAGACAATTTTCAGATGATGAAATTAAAACCATCTCTAGTCATATGAAAAGTTGCTCCAAATCACTATTGATCAGAGAAATGCAAATTAAGACAACTCTGAGATACCACTACACACCTGTCAGATTGGCTAAAATGACAGGAAAAGATAACGACGAATGTTGGAGGGGATGTGGAAAAACTGGGACACTGATACATTGTTGGTGGAACTGTGAATGGATCCAACCATTCTGGAGAGCAACTTGGAACTATGCCCAAAAAGTTGTCAAACTGTGCATACCCTTTGACCCAGCAGTGTTTCTACTGGGCCTATATCCCAAAGAAATCTTAGAGGAGGGAAAGGGCCCCACATGTGCAAGAATGTTTGTGGCGGCCCTTTTTGTGGTGGCTAGAAACTGGAAACTGGAGGGATGCCCATCAATTGGAGAGTGGCTGAATAAATTATGGATATGAATGTTATGGAATATTATTGCTCTGTAAGAAACGACCAGCAGGACAATTTCAGAGAGGCCTGGAGAGACTTGCATGAACTGATGCTGAGTGAAATGAGCAGAACCAGGAGATCATCATACACAGCAACAACAGTATTACATGATGATCAGTTCTGATGGACATGGCTCTCTGCAACAAAGAATTGTCTCAAACCAGTTCCAATTGTTCATTGAAGAAAACCATATACACCCAGAGAGAGGGAAATGAAATATGGACCACAACGTAATATTTTCATGATCTCTACTGACATTTGTTTGCATTGTGTTACCTTTCTCTGATTCTTTTTTTTTCTTGTAGATAGGATTTCTCTTGCATAACTTCTCAAGCATTTCAAGATTATTAGCATGTAGTGGACTTCCTGCCATCTAGGGGAGGGGAGGGGACTGGAGGTAAAATTTGTAATGGAAAGCTTTATAAAGATCAATGTTGGGGAACTACCCATACATATGTTATACAAATAAAAAGCTTTAATAAAAAAAGTAATAAAAATTAAAAAAAAGAGAGATGTGAATTCCTTCAAACAAATTTGATGGAATTATTTGGGATATTTGAGCACAATGCATAGATCATCAGGACTGGAGTGAGGAAGATCCGAGTTCAAATTCAAACTCAAATGCACACTATGTATGTGACCTTGGGAAAGTCACTTAATCCTTTTGTTTCAGTTTCCTTATCTGTAAAATGAGCTTGAGAAAGAAATGACAAACCAGTCCAATATCTCTCCCAGAAAACCCCATATGGGATCATGACTGAAACCACTGAACAACAATAATAACATAGCTGATTATTGGCTGGCTGAAGATGCAGCCACATCCCTGTTAACATTTTTAAAGCAAGCTCACCATCTCTGTGGATAGTCAAGACAAGAGTATCATTGGAACCAACAGTATCTTCCCTCGCAGTCACAAAATAAGCTGACTTTTGAGAAAAACCTTCTCTTCATACTCTTCTGAGGGGAATTTCTCTTGGCTTTTTCTATTTTTGTTATTACTGTTTTCAGGAGGGGGTGATAAGGAAATAAGCATTGATATAGCACATGCTGTGTACCAGACATTGTGCTAAGTGTTTACAAATAGTGCTTTTTTTGAAACACAATCAGCTTGTGAGGTAAGTGCTACTTTTGTCACTGTGGAAATGGGTACCACTGAGGAAGTACCTCTCCTTGGGAAGGAGATTGAGTATTTGCCATTTTACATTTGGGGGCACTGAGACAAACAGAGACAACAGACAAAATGATGTAAGACTATACAGTTAGGAAGTGTCTGGTGCTAAATTTGAACTTGAAAAATGACTCTTTCCAACTCCATATCTGGCACTCTATCCATTGCAATACCTAGTTGACTCAAAATGAAGATTATCTCTCTTCATTCACCTCTGAGGCAATGGTCCTTTACATCAAAATAATTTTGCTCTTAAAAGATGTCATATGGAGCACGGAGGCCATTAAGTCATGACCATAAAAAAAAATCTAAAAATGAATTTCAGTTTTATTATTGAATTGTAGAAAGAGCACTAGTTCCAAAGTCAGAAGTCCTAGGGTTGAATGTTATCTATATCTTGGATTCTTCATTTGTAAAATAAAGCCATTGGATTAAGTGATACCTGAGAGCCTTTATATTTTTGAAGATCTTCTGGGCCCTGTAAGCATTCCCTTTAACTCAGAGAACTTGAAGAAAACACTAGGAAGGATTTAATTGTCCTTCCATTACCAAGGTGAATTGGACTTAGAAGAAAACATCTACCTATAAATACAATAACAAAACCATGAAAATCTGTGAAGGATAATTTATACTCAGCACTTATCACAAAATTTGAATCCCTAAGCCAAAATAATTTTTTGTACTAAGGGGAAAGGTCAGATCTACCATCTGGCTATTGTAGCTGGTACCAAGGGGAATTGGATAGTTGAAAGCTATTATTCGCTCTGTAAAGGAAATGGCACTAAGTAAGTACCTCTAAGTATTTATCAATGCTATCTGAATGTCCTGAGGAAACCAGGCAAGGACTTTTATTTCCAAAGATGAGAAGACTATATTTGGGTGGATTATATATGATCTGGTGTAATAACTTATAATAGAAGCACCTTGGAGAAGCCCTGCTGTCGATTCCAATTTTTGTCATGTCCATTATTCACTCCTCAGTGAAGATGGAAAGACTATGACTTGCCAAAAGGGTACCTGAAGTCTAGGAGAAGATGCCATATTAAGTTTGTGGCAAGCCAGTCCAGTATCAGTACCCCAAGGAACTACTTTCCCAACCACAGAACAAAAAAAATGACTTATCCAGTGTCTGACACATTCAGTAGTGAATTTGGTAGAGCAACTGCTATATAGAAACTGAATTAAATATGAAACCATTCTCTCCAAGAATTGAGGTGATGAAAGGGAGATTGTGATTCCAGATGTTAGGGATGGGTAGCAGAATCTATTCTATTTTTTCCTGAAATATTTTTGAAGCAAATATCCATTTGGAAAAATGGAAACCGATGTTCATTAATTAAATGAAACTGGAGAATTCATTCCTGGTTGTTAACAAGCAAAGATAGACAGTGGAATGAGGGTTCAAGGTGATAACATTAGAGAAGAGTTACCCTTCTGATCAATAGAGAGTACTGCTTTCCAATGACTTATTATGGAAGAGAATGGACTGAGTTCTTGAAAAAGTTTACAACTACAGATGTGTTAAATTGTTGTTCTACAAATATTCCTTCTATTAGATTATAAGCTTCTAGACAGTAATAAATACATCTGTTTTCTTTTTCTCATCTCCAGGGACTAGTACAATGCTCTATATCTATAAGGCTTCAGTGGACACATTCACTCTCCATGCTCCCATCGACTCCTAGAAATAATAGTCATCTTAGTACTTTTAAAATCATATGAGTTGTTCTAAGAATATTCATAATTAAAATCAATGCAATAAGAATTGATTATTATAAGCTCTTTCTCTATGCCAGACATTGGGGATACAAAATTAAAAATGAAATCATGTTTTATATACAATTATCAATAACTTTAATTTCCTAAGAGATAAAGTGAGAAGGATGGACTCAATGGTCTTTTTCTAAATAGAATCCCATGGATCTAAAGAGATATTGAACATGGACAGTATGTCAAGCAGTTGCTCTTCCTCCATCTCATGGAAAAAAGCACATTCACAAACACACACACACACACACACACACACACACAAATTTCATCTCACAAGATAAGAAGGAAAAATTAACTTCTCGTTAACTTTCTTACACAGTAAAGAGCAGTTTCATCCAGGAAAATTACTTGAAGATGCTAGAAAAAAAAAGAGAATTACTGGAACAGAAAAGCCAGATGCATCATAAAAACACTCCAGGATGAGGGGGTGAGGGGGTACAGTAGGGGGGATGAGACAAAGGAAACATTTCTCTACCCTCCAGGAAAATATACAGCCAAATTCAGTTTCTCCCACCTATTGAAGTCAGTGAGTTCCTTTAGGAGGAATCAATGAGATATGCATACTTAGTCAGAATGGAAAACACCAAGCCATCTATTCCTCCTATTTTCAGATTCAAATTGAAAGATAAAGTAATTTATTCAAATTAGAGAGTGATAATATGAAAACCTTCCACAAGCAACATATAAACACGCTTGAAACCGTAACAATGTTGTTCTGGGGGCCCTTAGGAGCCTCTCAAATGAAAAGAAAGAAAATAATTCACATTTTTCCCATTTTCTATCCCTTTAATAGCTGTTAATTTAACAATATCATTCTTTCAGATGAATGACTCAGAGAAGTTTTTTTTTTTAAACTAGGATAAAGATATTAGATAGCAAGTTGATTTTTTTTTCTTTTGCATACTCCCTGTGGCGTGGGCCTAGCCACCAGTGATTAAGTAGGGTGAGACAATTATATTGATCTCCTCTGGTACATCATACAATTTCAAGGTGGTTATTCTTCCTGATGACCAAGTCTTTCCTGGTGAGGTAAGAGGAACATGAGGAATAAAATGACTTTCCATCTTCCTCCCTCAGATCTTACCAATCAGTTTCTCTTCTTACAGAATCCATTTAGATCTCTCAAGACCAGACCAAACCCCTCACGTTAGTATATAAATGAAGTTATTTCAGGAATAGTATTGTGTAGATGGAGAGAGAAAGACAGACAGATAGTCTAATGCTGAGAGGCAGAAATATAGAGACACACAGAGAGACAGGGAATCAGAGAGAGAAACAGATAACAGGAGGGAGAGAGAGACAGGCAGACAGAGACAGACAGAGAGAGAGAGACAGAGAGACAGAGACAAAGAAAGAGAGAGACAGAGAGACAGACAGAGAGACAGAAACACAAAGAGAGAGAGAAAAGATGTAGGTTTATATGCAGCTAGATTGCACAGGGGATAAAATCACCAAGCTTGGAATCTGGAAGACCTGAGTTCAACTTCAAACTCAGAAACTTCCTAGCTGTGTGATCGTGATCAGGTTAATGAATCTCTGTTTACTACTGGAGAAGGAAATGGCAAGTCCCTCCAGTATCTTGGCCAAGAAAACCCATGGACAGAGCTTTACTGGGTCATGAAGAATCAGACACAAATAATCATATACAAACACTTTCTCTCTCTCTGTACATATAGATATTTTTTAAATCACATATAAACACACATATATACATATCTATAAATCTATGCATATATGAACATATACATCTATTTAAATATATTCAAATATATACATAAATATAAATATATATGTAACACATATACATATAAACATATATGTAATACATATACTTAGAAATACAAATAAAATGGCAAGTCCCTCCAATATCTTGGCGAAGAAAACCCATGAACAGAGCTTTACTGGGTCATGAAGAATCAGACACAAATGATCATATACAAACTCTCTCTCTCTGTATATATAGAATTTTTAAAAATCACTTATAAACATATATATATACAAATCTATGCATATATGAACATATACATGCATATATCTAAATGTATTCATATATACATAAATATACACATATATATGTATATGTAACATATATACAAATAAGCATAAGTGTAATACATATACTTAGAAATACAAATATACTAAATATATATTTATATATAAACATATATATATACATATACAAATTTTTATGGAATGGCAGCTATTCTCATATTTATTTGTTTGTTTATTTATGGGGGGATCAGGGTTATGTAACTTATACAACTAGTAAGTATCTGAAGATAGATTTGAATTTAGATCCTCCTGACAACAGGGTGGGTGATATAGCCACTATGCTACTAGCTGCCCCCACTTTCATATTGAAGGTAAAAATGAAGTTGTGAATGTCAGAGGAATAATTTTTGAAACCTACTGTGTGAATCTGGGCATTGCACTCCATTTTCTATATCTGTAATGAGGGAGTTGGACCAAATGATCCCTGAGGTCCCTTTTAGCTCAAGGTCTGTTGCATGATCAAGGAAATACATTTTCTTTTGTGTTTTGAATTCTCCAAAAGGGAAAAAATGGAATAAAAATCCTTCTTTATGCCATTGTTGATCCTTATACTTAGATTTCTCAAGAGCCTGTAGCAAAATATATATCATATAGTCCTGATAAGTCTCAGAATTCTTAACTTGGAATCCACAGGATGGCTTTTTTGTTTCATAATTGTATTTTCATGTAATCATTTCTTTTTCTAATCCTATTTGATTTTACAAATTTATTACAAATTATTTTGAAAAGGGTCCATATGTTTCACCAGACTGACATGTAAGAAAGAAAATTATATATCCTTGTTATAAGATATTTTAATATGTTTATGTTGACATGTAAATCTCTATCTTACTGTTCATTTTATATATTGTTAAGCTTGAGAGCATTGTCCATTGTCCAGATACTGGGAAGGTTTATTATACAGATGAACTTCTTTGGGCAACCAAATTTTGACATAATTTTCCATATGACTGATAGTTTTAAAAGCCTTGGTCAGATCTCCAAATGTTGTATACAGATGTCTGTTCTCCTGGCATTTCTCTGGAGTTGTCAGGTAGTCAACACCTTATCAACTCTTCCTCAGCCCCTTCTGAAGCCACAATGGCTCTTAGGGAGATGACCTTTTTCCTGGTGTAGGGTCAGCCTATTCAAATTGATTATATGACATGGGAGACACTGGCATGGGACCTCCCAGCATGGGCCACCCTCATCAGAGAAGAGGCTGTACTCTAGGACCAAGGCATAATTGAATTAGCTCAGAAGAAACAAGAGATGCACAATAGGGGCAGCAGGGTGGTATGGTGGATAGAGCACCAGCCCTGAAGTCAGGAGGACCTGAGTTCAAATCTGATCTCAGACACTTAACACTTTCTAGCTGTGTGACCTTGGGCAAATTAATTAACCCCAATTGCCTCAGCAAAAAAACAAACAAAAACAAAACAGACAAAAACAAAACAAACAAAAAAAAGGAGAGACAGAGAGACAGAGATAGAGTCAGAGAGATGCACAAAGTTAGAGTAGCCACCCCAAATGTTCATAGGGAGTTTTTGTGTCTGACCTGTGGCAGAGCATTCCAAGTTTATACTGGTCTGATCATCCACAGTTGGAAACACCTTTGGTCCTCTTCCAGAATGAGGGACAACAACCAACCCCCAACCACCATATATTGTCACAAAGCTTACTCATTAAATCTGATACTATAACTAAGTGATGATCAAAGAGTAAAGGACTCTACAATGTCTGGTTTACAGAGGTGCTCTGCCAGCCAATGCCAGCTGCCTTATGCTGGTTTTTATTAATTCATTCCCAGACTGTGGTAGTTGGCTGCTGTTGGTTCTAGTCTAGTCTCCACTCAACTGTCAAATTGATCATCCTAAACCACAGATCTCAACAGTCACCTCCCACCCTAGTCAATAAACACCAGTAGCTCCTTTTTTTGCCTCCAGGACAAAATAACATCATCTGTTTGACTTTAAAGTCCTCTATAAACCAGCCCATTTCTCCTTTTCCCTTTCTTATAGCTCATATACCACCAAATACTCTTTGATCTAGTGTCATTGGCTTCCTTGCTGTTCCTCCCTCCAAACACTCCATCTCCCAATTCTGAGCATCTTCATTTGTTCTACACCATGCTGAAACTTTCTTCTTTCTCATATCTACCTTTTGGCTTCCCTGGTTTCCTTCAAGTTTCATCTAAAGAACAATATCCTTCAAGAAACCTCTCCCATCTTCCCTTAATACTAAGACCTTTCTTCTGTTTATTGATTACAATTTATAATGTGTGCTTGTGTATTTGTTAATATGTATTTGCATGTTGTCTCTGCCATTAGATAATGGGGACAAAACTATTTTTTGCCTTTCTTTCTATCCTCAGCAATTATGAACATGGAACACAGTAAGTGCTTAAAATTTTTTTTCAATGACTGACAAAGACTTTGAAAAAAGTCATAAGACATATTAAGGACAGTCAAGATTTGAATTTCTGGTCCTCCCATCCATTCAAATTTTTCTCTGTATAAAGAGAGCACTGTAGAAATATCTCATGCTCCCCATGATTCTTTCCCATTCATTGCCTCTAAAATTCTTGAGGACGTTTAAACGAAAATAGTTTACAGGAGCAAATGGATTTAATGATACCATAAGCAATTATGCCGAGTTATATCACTATTTGAGCTTTTCTTTTTCTTTGCAGGCCAGTACCAAATAAGCAAGAGAAAATTCAGACTGCATACTGACAAGGCAATTTAATTCTTTCAGGGCAAACAACACTGGGTCCCCACCCTAAGACATATTTTTAAAAGGAAAAAAAAATGTTCTTTTCCAATGAGCAGGCAGATGCCTTCATTCTGTTTCCTGCCATCATCAAGAACAAAAGCCACATTTTCTGAGATGGCAACTGAAGCAAATCAACTGCAACTGGCTCCAAGTCAGGAGTCTGGAGCAGAGGGAAGTATGCCAGATGAAGCAAACCAGAGAAGTGAAGGGCAAAACGGGAAATAAATAGCACCTACCTGTTCATTATTCCTAAGCAGAAGGAACTGACGCATACTCATTTTTAGGATGGGATGACATTTCTCCTTTGGAATTTAACCAATTTTCATTTTTTGGATGGTTGCCAATGCTTCTTAGGTAAGGGATAGGGGTGAGAAGAGGGGATTGGAGAGAAGGCACCATGGTGTTTGAGGTGCTGTCTCCTTCGCTAACTACCTCAGAAACTTAGCAGTGAGCAATGGTTTTCTCCTTTCATCTCTTTTCCCACAGATTCATTCTGCAGTGTTTATACGAGAACCAAAGAGGTTCAAAGACAGTATGTTTAATTTCCTCCCTTCCATTTCATATAGCTTGGCTAACAATAAGCAAAACTATGATATCCTTAAGGTTTATCCCATAGAATTACAATGTATTTACGGTACTGTGGCTGTTTTTAAAATATTCATTTAAATAAAAACATGTGTAAAAAAGGAAAAGAAGAAAAGCCAAAAAAATAAGGGAGTATCTGAGATGTATAAAAATGATAAGATACCATAAAATTTGGAGGTAGATGTTTTTGTTTTAAAGGTCAATTGAAAGCTAGAAACAGTGAAATTGTGTCAGCAAAAATGTGTAATAGTTACTCTTCAAAATTTCACAACATGCAAAAGTTGTTTCGATTATATTTCTTCATTTTGTCCAGCCTTATAATTTGATTTTTCTATGTATGGAATGCATTCCCTCATGCTACCATTAGAGGGCAGAAAAGAGTAATTGTGCAGAGGGAAATTAACACTCACCAAAAGTTAACCCTGAAGGAAAGAACTAAAATTAAATTTTTCTTTCCAGAGAAGTATCAAAACTGAAGAAATGAAAAAACTTAATAATAAACCAGGGATCCCTCCAACTGTTACTGAAAACATTTGGAATACAACTAAATCTTTAATAAAGTGCAATAATCTGAAAATAGTTTCATTGCCATTAGTTAGTAGTAGATATATATCTTTTTTAAGGCCACACATCAGAAAGTGGAATAAAACAAGGTCAAGTACCCAGAAATAAGATGTCAAATCATGATTCCTCATAACATTGTTTTTAAAAAAATGTATTTCCAGAGAAGAGATTCCTTGGAAATCTTATACATCTTGGGCGGTGGCCCCCAAATACTATTTATTGTCCCTTATATTTTAACATTAAGTATATAATAGCAATGGAAATGATACCATAGAAAGTGTGTTGGATTTGGGGTTAGAGTTCTAGAGAATGAATCCCAACCCTGATACTTTTGAGATCTCAGTCAAATCACACAGCCATTCTAAGTTTCAGTCTCTTAGCTTCAAAACGAAGGAGTTGAACTGGGCAAACTCTTTGGATTATTTCTAATGTTAAATTTATGTTCTTATAATCCTTCATAAAATAATCTCAGTCAAAACAAAAAATATTTTAATATAGGAAAAAACATCTGGAGACATTCCTCAAAAGATGGGAGACTTTAGAGGATCTATTCTGTATAGAATATATGTATTACAGATATAGTCTTATCAATGTAGGCTTTTTAATTTCTCAGTATTTTTATCCCAACTCCCTTTCACTATGATGAATCAGTCTCCCAACTAGCTACATTTCTCCTTCAAGATTCTAGGGATCACTTGGGGGGACAGAATGTTTCTTCTCTAATGCTATTGATGAGTTTCCATTGCTTTGTTCTCTCTGGTATCAATTCTCATTTACAGTTAGTATCTCCCTGTACCTTTCAATGGTTAGCACTTCAATTTAATTTAACTAATTGACATAAATTACCTTGTACAAAAGGATATTTAATAATAAAATATGGCAAGAATAGAAGCATAAATTGCTCACCCTTTCTCCCACTCTTGGGAATATATATTTCCTTATACATTAAGGGGAAGGGAGAGAATAAACATTTATCAAGTGCCATCTATGTTCCAGGAATCGTTCAAAGCTTTTTCCAAACATTATATTATTTGATCCTCAAAACAACCCTCTGAGATGGGGAGAATAGACTCATTCTTAAAAGTAATTTCTATGAACATTCATCCCATCCAATCATTTCTGAATGTGATATAATTGATGGATAAGTGATTGATTTTGATCCCTGGCTATGGTAGGTCATGTTGGATTTATTTCTCTCCTCATCAAGTTCAGTTACCTGAAAGATAGACATGAACACACCAACTTCCAGACTTCTGGTAGCTTGCTATCTTGATTATTTAAAATTCTCATGGTCTTAGCTTAACTCTTTCACTAGAGAGAAGGAAAGAACAAATGAAAAGAGACAAAAGAACACAGATCCTTATTTATCAGCCACATGTCAATCCCTATGGGGAGATTAAGGTCAGAGCCATTACTTCCCACCAAAAGACTTACTGATTATCTTCCTCTTTGGACCCTGGCAAGCAGGAAAAAGAATTTGAATCATCTGGTTAGTACCTTTTGGGAACATGCTCCACTCTGGTTTGGCAGCCAATTGAAATGTTCCTCTTCTTCATGTGGTAAGCAGACCTGAAACAGTGCTTGCACATTCCCCCAAGTTCACATGGGGATTATATCAGGAAAAGCACAACTGCAGAATCTCACGATGACTAGCTTTTCGTTGGCCAGATTCACCAATAACATGTAAAAGAATTGTGTCTTAAACTGGAACATTCTGTTCTTTTGAGTAAAAGGTGAAATCTGATTTTCATGAAATTTGGACTGTTAAAAAGATGAATGTGATTTTCCAATATAACCAATGCTCTTTGATCACAGGAAAAAAAATGTACACTTCAAAATTTATATTTAAAGACAAAACCCTGCATCCTTTTTTATAAAATTGTTTTAATCTAACAACCACTATTACTGTCATAGAATTTGAGGAGAAATTTATGATATCCTCCCCTTCTATAATTTACAAAATAGTAGAATCCCAAGATCACCTTCAAACAGACAAAATACAGTTTCAATATGTTCCTATCACACTATGAAGAATGTTAGGACTCCCTACAGGGTACTTTGCCTTAAATCCTATAAATTCCCTGCTTAAATTTTCAAACAGAAGAAACCAGGGATACATATGAGAACATAAACACACCTTATAGTAGTACTTGTCAGTATTACTAAATGATGGAGAGAAGCCATGGAAAATGTCGAGCCAAATTAAACAGTCTCTTAATTTCAGCATCATTTTCATGGATGTAGTCCTACAATGAGTGCACATGAACTAACAAAAAAAATTAAAAATCAACTTCAATCGCTCACCAAAGAAATAATTTTAATAACCAATAGTTTGGGGAGATTCATAGTTTCCCCTTTCTTTTCTATTTTAGAGACCTCAATCTCTGAAGATTGAGTTAAACTTCTACTTTATCTGACCCCAACCAATTCTACAATGAATCTCTAATCTTAGCTGAATACCATTCAATCAAGCTTAAATGAAGATAATTCTTTTGTCTAGATGATCCAAAGTTGGGGGTGATCTGAGCATAGAGATAGTTTCTCTGTCTCAGGGTGACATGATGTTACTCTCAGTCCTTCAATTTTATATAGCTCACCTTCTTTTATGTTAATCATTCCAAGTTGATTACCACTCCTATTCCAAAAAAGAAAAAAAGAAAAGAAAAAAAATCTCTGAGCCCACTGCCCAATTGCCTAAGAGAGATGATCAAATGACCATCCTTTTATTAATAACATGCTGACAATCTTTTAATAAAGTGATTTTATTACTAAGAAGTCTTTTTAATCACCACACTGACCCCACCAGAGATGGCTCAAGCTGGCCAGCTATGTGCCCCTGTGCTTACAAATATAAATAAATACATGAATATATGTGTGTGTGTGTATAAAACCAATACTAAACATTTTAGTCATATGCTAAATACAACTTTAAAAATTATGTGGTACTATTTTCTTTTGCATTCATTTTGTTATTTCTAAATGCAAAAAAGGAATTCAATGTCATATTTTATGTCTCTGCTTTAAATTTCACCACAAGACATATGAATTAGATATTGTCTGAAACTGTACCTAAAGTGATGTCAGTTGAAGGTCAGTCGTCTAGGGGTGGTCTGAAGTAAGTCTATGTGTGTGTTGGTGGGAAGAGAGTTTATAAATATGCTATCCTGGAGAAGAACTTTGTCCCCCAGGGAAGAAGCACACCCCACCAGTTGTCAATGCCTTGGGGAGAAGCTTCATTTGCCCCATGCTAGTTATATTCCTGGATAATGACTAGAACTTAATAACTATCAGAACACTGACAAACTAGAATACATTAACAGGGAAGGTTGAGGAGTGTTCTCTGTGGATTCCAGTGAGAGTAAATCATTGGATAACTTTATGAGGTGATTCTGAGTTCTGCACAGCTCCGAAATTGAGGCAAGAACTAGATAATTATGGAAAGTCCTCTTCCAGGAATATAATTATGCTTGAATTCCCTTCTCATTATAATTCATCAAGAACATCTTTACAAGCTTCCACAAGCATAACTGGCTCTAACTCATCTTTGGGGGCTGATGCATTACTCCTACTCACCCATTCCCACACCACCCAAACTAGCTCACATCTGTTTGTTCTTGGGATATGACAGTCCATGTCCCGTCATCTTTCGGTACAGAATATCCCATGTGCCAAGAATATTCTGCCTCTTCCTCTCTATCTCCCAGAAATCCTGTATTCCTTCAAGCATCATATTAAGTGTTACCTCCTACAAGAGATCTTTCTCAGTTCCCAGTTGTTAAGCTCAATCCACCCTAACAGCACCACAACCACCAAATTACTGCATTTTAATTTTACATGTTTCCTACTCTGAACATGTTGCTTTCCCCCAACAGAAGTTAAGTTCTTTAAGGGCAGGGGTATAGTTAGATATAGATAGATAGATAGATAGATAGATAGATAGATAGATAAAGTATAACTTTTTATAGGTGGACATTATATATATATATGTATACATATATTTATATAAAACTTTTGATAGACATAATTTTATCATATATAGTATTTATATATATATACATATGTCTATATATATAGACATATATGTATAAAACATCTGTATCCACAATGGATAGTGCCCAGTGAACTTCCAGAACTTAATAAATACATGTTGGTTTGAATGAAGGAAGCTAGAAATATTCATGTTTCTTTTCAAGATCTTTCCAGACTTTTCTCACATAAAACCCTCAACTCTGGACAAAACAGCTTTTCACTGTCTCTCAAAAACACTCCTTGCATAAGACTTTACACATGCCTTCCCTTTGTAGTCTTCTTGATATTTATTCCCCTGCTGGAATTTTTGCTGACTATAGAGCATCATAGATCTAAAACTGAGAGAAGTCTCTAACCCCCTCATTTTATATGAAGAAACTGAGGCACAAAGAGATTGTGACTGAACAAATTTACCACATCTGTGGTGGGATCCAAATCCAGATTCTTAGACCATGGAGCCAGACCTTTTCCCACTGCACCATAATGACTTTGAAGTCCCACTTAATCCAGATATTCCTCTGATTTAGGACAATTTCTCCCTTCTACTAACTCTTAAGAACTATCTTAATTGACATTTAGTTTCTTTTATTCACTAACTTTAACTATTTTGTGTTCATATTTTACATCTCCAAATATAATGGAAATTCCTAGAAGGGACTGTATCTTATATTTCTTTGAGTATCATCTCATTGCCTAAAAAAACTCTTTCACATAATATATATGAAGTAAATATATAATTGATACATCACTTTATTTTCCCTGTCTCTCCTTTTTCATTCTTGTTTTTTGAGAGATTTTTTTAGTAGGTTTATAATTTCATCAATGTTAGGATTCCTCAGAAAATCAGATCAGTACAATCTCTACAATTTACAGACATGTAACAGTGACTTTTGAGTGCTGAGTGATTGGGGAAACTGAAGCAAACAGAGTTTAAATGACTTCCTTAAAGACACACAGCCAGTATGTGTGAGAGGCAGGATTTTAACGCAGTTTTTTGACTAAGACCAGCTCTCTAGCTTCTATGCCATTCTGTCTCTCATTCAAAGATTTTAAAAGGAAAATCCCCAATGTCAAGCAACTATTTTGATTTTTCATGGACATAAAGGCTAAATATTATAATAAAGGACTAACTATTCAGTGGGAACAATCTGGAAGCATTTGATGTGACTTAACTGTATTAAGTATAATTTCTGATTATAGAACTAATGTCTTTTTATGGCATTTTTATTTGAATAGGAAATTCTATTAAAAATAGGAAGCAAAATCATTCAAAGACATTAATTGCTTTATGTAGTCAGCATTCTTAAGCATCAAAGCTTTGGTGTCTGTGAAGCATCAAAACCATAAAGCTTTAAGACTTTGCCAAGCATCAACCTAGCCCTAAAGCAAAGACCTCTACTCCTGAGACTGCTGATTGACTGGGTGGATTAAACAGACTTTTTAAAATGCCTCCAAAGCTATCAAGAAAACAAATTGTAAATCCTAGAAATAATAAGTACACTTCCAAGCCTTTATTTCGGAGTTTGTTTGGGGTGGGGTTTTTTTGTCTTATTATTTTGCACTTAATAAATATTTCAGAGTAGAAAAAATGTTCATCTCTACTTCATCTTACATTCATATTTCTAAATGTGCTTGCTCAGGTATTCACATCACAAGAAATATGAGAAGTGTATTATAAAATGCTTGATAGTTAATCATTAATCAAGTATAATGTTATATCTGAAATACTGTGAATGTGATACCCAGAATATTTCTGTATACATACAAAGATAGATCCAGCTCTTTAAGACTGTTCATTTGTTGAGATGATCATTTCCAACATAATTTGCATATGTATTCAGCATTTACACTAGCTGTGTGGCTTCTATTCTATACTGAGGGAATTTTTGGAAAGTAGAAGGTATTGACAACCTTCTTTTAAAAATCCCTATTATCATTTTATTCATCTATTATGTATTAGTATGTTCTTTTATAATATAATGATTTGATTTGTCTTGTTCTTTTTAAAAGCTACTAGTAGCAAGTAAATAATGCAAAATATTTCTATGAGTTGTTTCTTTTGTTTTGTTTTGTTTTTATTGAACCCATATAGAAAATGTCTCAGTGTCCTGCCCTCCTGCAGGTTTATTTTTATGGAATGATTTTTTTTTTCATTACAAAAATGCTTGAAACAAGGAAAAACATTTTTCAAGTTGTTTTAAACTTCCAGCAGGATTTCAAAGAGCATCGCACCGAGTGCTGGCAGTATCCTCAGGACTCGGTTGGTACAGTGGTGACTGCACTGTTGGTGCTCAATGAATGTTGAATAATAATAATGAAGCTCATCATTGGATGGAAGCAAATGAGACTTCCCAGTCATCATGGTGAGAGATGAGTTCAAGAAAGGCTTTATATATTTCTCTAAGGCCTTGCATTCAACAAACCTCACAATGGGTCTCTGTAGGCACTTTCTCCTTGTTTTGTTTTGTCTCAGCAAATCTGAACTCATTTCAATGGTCTTGAAACTCCTGTGATCCTTTCTTTTCTTTTCAACAGATTGATGCGCCAAAAATTTTAGCATTTTCTCTTCCTCTTCAGTCCTCCCTGGGGTGAGAAGAGGGAGAAAAGAGATAAGGGGAGAAACAACCTTCATGATCTACTTTAAAGAACTACCTTAAAGGTCTCTTAATGCATCTCTAAAAATGTCCTTCCTTTTATACTTACCCCCATGTTATTAGTCCCAAAGAGATTTTCAGTTTTGTTTAGAATAGGTTCAATTGATAAAGCTATTAAGTTTCTATAATTCTTTGTTTCCTTTCTATCAAAATGAAAATTGGTGACAACAGAGCTAACATTCACACTAACACCAATCATATCGAGGAATGAAGAAACAACCCTTAATTTAAGGGCAGGAAATAACCTTTAAGAGCCACCAGAAGAAATTTTTATTTTTTACGACTAGGTTGTGGGAATACTGTGATGAACCTGGAAAAGATTTCAGCAAAGTGGGATAATCCATACAAAGCTCTCCATGTCTGTTCTTTCTCAAATATACTTTTAATTTCCTTTCAAGATTGACAGCTCTACATAAAACTAAGTGAACAATTATAGTTGGATAAAAATTCACAGACTATAAGAGTTGGGGAAACCATGTATATGTAGATGGAAGGATAAGGAGAAAGATAGATAAAGATAGAGAAACAGAGAAATAGAGGAGAGAGAAGAGAAAAGGAGGAAGGGGAGAGAGGAAGGGAAGGAGGGAGAGGGAGAAAGAAGGAAAAAAGGAAGAAAGGAAGAAAGAAAGGAAGGAAGGAAGGAAGGAAGGAAGGGAGGGAGGGAGGGAGGGAGGAAGGAAGGAAGGAAGGAAAATATGGATGTGATAGAGTGGATGGGTGTGAGTGGGGTTTGTTTGCATGGGTATGTATATGCTAGAAACATATGATCACAATAAGATACACTATTTATCTGGATAAAATGATAAAACATATATAAAGTACTTTACAAAACTTAAGGCATGATTTAAATTCTAATTATTATTATGCTATTGTCAGAAAATAAGATTTTTTTTCTTTCCATCAAACAAAAACAACTTACAATTCTATGTTGTTGTGTTGTTATTATCTCTCTGACCTTCAGTTCTCATTAGAAAAAATTAGGCAATGGTGAAAGATTCTTTACAATTCTTGCATTTGAGGATTCTCTGATAAAATTCATAAGGGCTCATGAAGATTTAGAAACTCCATATACAACAAAGCATCCAACAGATGTTAATATTCCCAAATACTGTTCCCCAGAAAGGAAAGAAATAAAGAAAGATGCTCATTTCAGGATTGTAGAGGAACTTCCTGAAGTTGAATTGCTGTACCTAAGAGAAATGTCAAGAGGCCAGGGAGCCACATGATGTACTGTGTGCAGATAAAACTTCTTTGAGTTGAGAAGCCCAGATATTAAAAATATATTGTAAAGAATAAAAATGACTGTGAAATAGCATAATAACCTTGGGATAATACAATACAGTTCTTTCTAGTAGAAAAGGTGGATTATAACAAATCTACAAGGTGAGCCCTTTTAAGCATCCTTCCTATCAAAGGACTGGCATTATCACGTGTAGACATATGCTTTTTCTGGTCTGGTTCCAAACATCTGAGTCAAGAAGCAATTTTGCACTGGATTTCAAGTTTAAAATTTTTCTGTTCTGCCAGTCCTTTTGACCAATTGTAATGTCTCCTGTTAGGCTTTTACAACTCCTCACAAACTCTGTGGTTCTTACCTTTCCAGTCTTCTTACACATTAACCCCCTTCATATACTCTAAGATTCATCGAAACTGCCTCACTTGTTCCTCCCACACAAGATTCCATTTTTTTTTTTTTGCATCTACCAGAGTTCTGTCTGGGTCTCCTGTGCTATGCTATCTGGTGATTTCATCAGCTCTCATGGATGGAATTACCATCTCTCGGTAGATGAATCTCAGATTTAACCAGCCCTAACTTGTCCCCTGACCTTCAGACATATCTTTAACTGCTGATTAGATATCTTGAATTTTATGCTCCATAGACATTTTAAATTCAACATTTCCCAAACTGAATTCCTTATTCATCCCCAAACCTCTCCCTTATATTAACACAAACTGATTCAAAGTGATCAGAACCAGGACAACATTGTATACAATAACAGCAACACTGTGCAGTTATCTTCTATGATAGACTTAGCTCTTCTCAACAATACAATGATCCAAGACAATCAAAAGATTTACGATGAAAAATGCTATGCATTTAGGGAAAGAACTGATGGTGTCTGAATGAAGATCAAAATATACCAATTTCACTTTATTTGTGTGTGTATATGTGTTTTTCTTTTGCAAAGTCCAATTTTTCTTCAAACTGTCAGAGTGGAGAAGGGAAGAGAGGAGAGGAGAAAATTTGAACTCAAATTTTTATTTTAAAAATGAATAAAAAATAAACAAGTTTATTATACAATTTCCCTGTTACTCATTTCATCACTATCCTTTAAACTACTATATCCAATTTGGTGCGAAGTCCTTTAGATTCTACTTTAGGAATGTTTCTTGTATATTCATCTTTCTCTCCTCTGACATTTTCACTACCTTTGGCTGGACCAGTATCAGCTCACAACTGCACTACAGCAAAAGCTTGCTAGTTAGTCCTCTTGCCTCCCACCATTCCAGTCCATGCTCCACTTAATTATCAAAGTGATGTTCCTAAAGTGCAGATCTGACTATGTCACCCCCTATTCAATAAACTCCAGGACTTCCACATTAACTGCAGGATTGTATTTAAAAATTTTTATTTAACTTTTAAAGTCCTTTAGAACTTGACTTTTTTCCTACCTTTCTTGTCTTCTTAGCCCTTACTACCCTATCTCCCCCACCTCTTCTGTGATTCAGTGATTGTGATCTTGCTTTCACAAGCATAACACTTAAACTCTTGACTGTGGGTACTTTCACTGGCTGTCCCCCATCCCTAGAATGCTCAATCTCTCACCCTGGCTCTGTCTCTCTGTTTCTCTGTGTGTCTTTGTGAGAGTGTGTCTGTCTGTCTGTATCTCTACTCTATCTCTTCTTCCTGGCTTCCTTCAATTCCCAGCTAAAAGCTCATCTGCAAGAAGCCTTGTAGTACTAATGTTGGCATTTTCTTATTAACTTATTTATTAAAATTAATTAAAACAATCTTTAACTTATTTCTTTACATAATTATTTTCATATTGCCTTCCCCATGTGTAAGTGAGCTTCTTGAAGGCAGGAGTTGTTTTTATTTAATTCTGTATTCTCAGCACTTAGCATAATGCCTAACACAGTAGGTGCTTAGTCAATGTTCACTAATGTGAACTCACTCTTCTATATGCCTGGAATTCTCTCTCTTCTCAACTCCTAGATTTTTTGTCTTTCTTCAAGACTTAGCTCAAATCTTACCTTCTGTAGGATGTCTTCCCTCTGAGATCATATTCCATTTTTTTCTTTGATAGCTTATACATACATAATGATTGGCATGGTGTTGCTCCCTTTCATTATATTGTGAGCTGCTTGATAGTTGTGTTAGTCTTTCTTTGTATCCCCAACACAACTCAGAACAACTACTGATTAATAAATGTTTGATAGCTATTGACTCTCTGACTTCTGAAATCTGTTAGATGTATCCAGTATCCACTCTTGGACCATCTTTCTCTGAAGAAGGAAATCAAGAGTAAGTTCAGCTGGTAAAATTCTGAGAGATAACTCTCAGTTACCTGTTTATAGCCTACATCACATCTCCATTTTCTGATTCTTACTGGGTATAGATTTGGAAGCAGCATGTGCCATAATGCCAGGATTATGGCAGTATTTCTTTTTTTTATTATTAAAGCTTTTTATTTGCAAAACATTTGCATGGGTAATTTTTCAACACTGACCCTTGCAAAACCTTCTGTTCCAATTTTCCTCTTCCTTTCCCCCACCTTCTCCCCTAGATGGCAGCTAGTCCAATACATGTTAAATATGTTAAAATATATGTTAAATCCAATATATATATGTGTGTGTGTGTGTGTGTGTGTATACATATTTATACAGTTATCTTCCTGCACAAGAAAAATCGATCAAGAAGGAAGAAAAAAACCTGAGAAAGAAAACAAAATGCAAGCAAACAACAACAGAAAGAGTGAAAATGCTATGTTGTGGTCCACACTCAGATCCCACAGGCCTCTCCCTGGGTGTATATGGCTTTCTTCATCACTGAACAATCGGAACTGGTTTGAATCATCTCATTGTGGAAAAGAACCATGTCCATCAGAATTAATCATCATTTAGTCTTGTTGTATGGCAGTATTTCTAATAAACCAGTATATAAATCTAAGTCTTCCCCTTATGCCTACATACATATCCCATAATGGCGTGTCTCTAGAATATTCCTTAGAAATATTCCACACTATTTACCTTTTCTTTTAAATTTTCCATAACTGCTATTTCAGTAATTTTCATGAGAATTTTCTATGTGATAATAAAATGTTTTTTATTAATTTGTTCATTTGTATATTCTTATCAAAATAATAATGGAGTAGAGAAAGTAGGAATCATTTACAAGATGATGTTATTTCAGTGAGAAAAAGACCTCCTAAATGTCTCCGAAACCATGTTTGTTTCTTTTTTCCAAGTGTAAGAAGTTGGAGAAAATCAGATCAGATATAAACTATGCACTCATTATCAGGCCTGAATATAACAGTGCTACCTTTTGATTATACCTACCCCTTCCTCTACTCCCTAAGAGTAAATTGTTACAAGAAATGGTGGCTCACAGACTTTCAGTTAAGTGTAGTAAGGGAAAGATGCTGGGACATGAAATGCTGCTGCTGTGGGAGCTATTTTCAGGGATGGTGGCAGAGTAATATGACAGGTAAGGCTATACAAGAGTTCACCTGGATTATGGGCACAGCAGGGTATAAAATATTACCATGTGATAGGTTCTGATTTCATCCAATTACTCTTATTTAACTAAGTGTTAACCTCAAATTTCTGTCCTATAGAAGGCACTAAGAGATTTCATTTCATTCTCTAAATTTAAGCACCCTGGGAAAAAGCCCAATCATTCCAATTTTGTCTGTCTCTCTCTAAAATGTCCATTTTCTTGTGTCATCAGTCCATATAACTGCTTAATGTTTCCACAGATTATCTGAAGATAAGACTTGAGCCCTATAGAAATGTGTGTGTCCTGCCCAAAAGATTTACTTAAGTAAATTCAATTCATACTAATCTCACACATTAATGGAAAATGTGAATCCACAGAAATTAACACATCAACAGAAAAGGAAATTTGCCCAGTGCAACTGTGTAAGATTCCAAAGATTTTTTTTTAACCATTTAACAACATGGTGTCAAAATATATAAACCAACTTTTCCAAAGGAAGACAAAAATACCAAACAATTAAAGCAAGAGAAAGTGATTATTCTAGCATTTCCATTCATTTCAGTCTTGAAAATGTTAATCAAATATTATTAAGATGTAAAAACAAAGAATCCAAAAATTTTATTTGCCTTTGAAATAGCAACCACAGAACCTGTTATTATTCGGACTTGCTAATTTTGTGGGAATGACCCACTCAATACCTGTTTGGGAATGATCAGCCTGAAGAAAGAATATGTGCTGCTTTAAAAAAAAAAGTGGGAGAAAGAGTTCTATGTCTTAATAAAGGGAATAGTGCTAAATAAAGAGTATTAGCTTTGGAGAACTGGGTTCACATCCTGCCCCTTCTCCATACTAACCTATGAAACCAAAGCAAGGCTATTAGCCTGCCTGGGCTTTAATGTCCTTCTTTATAAAAAGATTAGGCTGAACTTGATGACCTTAAAAAATCTCTTATATCTCTATCATCCCACAATCCCATTTTATCAGGTTGAAATGCAACACTATATTTCCATAACAAAAGGTCATGGGAAGTATAGGGTAGTAAAAATAAGCAATCACAAGAGAGATGCTTTTATTTTCTTGATAAAATAGAAGTCAATGTCATCTGATGAGCTGTAGTGGACTGGAAGCTTATTGGGCAATGTTATCAGTTAGTTGGTGTAGTAATGCAGTTCTGGATTTGAGGTCAGGAGAGCCCAAATCCAAATCTTGCCTCAGACAATAGAGTGTGATGCTAAACAAATCACTTAATCTCTCTGAACCTCACTTTCCTCCTTTATAAAATAACTGAGTTGGATTCAGTGGCCTGTAAGGTTACAGTGATCCCAAAATGGAAAGATAATTAGAAATAGATTAAAGGATTGATGTACAAAAGTGAGACCTGATCTAGGTTAGGTCACAGCTTCTTAAATTCTGGGTAGTGACCTCATATGGAGGTGAGTAACTTTTAAAATAGTAAAAGTTTTCCGAATGTTTTACATCTTAAATTATCAAATATTTCAGCACACCCATCTCATTAATATAGGAATTTGCTTTCATTGTTAATAAATGGGAAATTATATGTATACCAAAGAATTGTTTTAAAGTAAACTTCTTTACAATACATTATCAGTAAATATTTGATTTGTATACCTATCTTGTATATCTATATACCCAGGGTAGCAAAAAAATTTCTCAGGCAAAAAAGGGTCATCGGGGGAAAATGTTCAAGAAGCTGTGGGTTAAATGGCATGAATTTACGATAGATCCAATTGACAGTGAGGTGACTAACTTCATCTAGTCCATTATACCTCCTGCTTGAGTTCTTGTTATATTGTCTTTATAGATCACACTCTTTCTAGGCATTTCTCCCCTCAGATATATTTGGCATTGATCAGTCTCAACATCAATCTTGATTCGTTTGCAAAAGACTTCCATTGTTTAGGAGATTTCAATAATTGATGCCCTTTGTCTTTTTTTTGTGTCTCGCAGGTTTACCTATACTTGAGGACAAAGTGCAGAATTTGAAGTCAAGCTATGAGTTGGAAAAGGAAGGAGTAGTTCCATCTGATCTCCTTAGCCCTGACCTCAGTTAATAATAATGAGGGAAATTATATAAGACTTAAGAGTAGCCTCACTGTAAATAGAAATGGTCACAACCTTCCCAATCAGACAGCCATAAAGTCTTAAAATGATACACCATCCAGATCTCTGCACAGCACCATGAAACAGTAATTAGAGAGTGTCTTTGTAATCTTTTTCCTTTAAAAAAAAAAAAAGGTCAGAGTGCACACACAGTTTCATCCAGTTCTCAATTCAAAGCTTTGATTTTTGTCTTATTGATTTTGACAGTAAGGCTCTTATTTTGCCTTATTGATTTTTGACCTTTTTAAAAGAATGCTTATAATATCTTAGAGGATTTATAATGGCTTCGCAAAAACCTCTGACAATTGGTAAAGTGGTCTGTGAAATATGTTGTCAGGTCTTTGGATTGGCCTGTATCCCCTTTTTATTAACCAAGCTTCAAGTATGCCCTTCCCAACCTCCTTTAAACTTTCTTCTGTTCCATCAGATATGTTACACTCTCTATTTCTATGATCATGAAAACTGTCATGTAAAAGAAAAGAAATTTAAAGTATGAAAAACTTCACTTTTTAATAGCATGTAACATTGTCATCCTCATTCTCCATTTTCCTCATTTTTTTGGATATAAGCAAAGACAATATTTTATCAATTGCTTTCTCATCTTGCCTTTTTGTTTTGCTTTTCCTGTTCCTCTCACCAGAAAAAAAATGTGACATTTCTTTATTCTCCTTTTCAATCACCCAATTCTAGTATCACTGTCATAATAAAAACAATAATATTATATATATATATATCACTTTATAGCTGGAAAAGTATATCTTTACTTGTACCTTGGAGATAGATGCTATTATTATCCCCATTTGACATAAAAGGAGACTGAGGCAGATAGAGCTTAAATGATTTGTCCAAGATCACAGAACTAAGTGTCCAAATCAGGATTCAAGCTCAGAAATTTCCTGACTTTTGCTCTAGTGCTCTCCCACTGTCCCACCAAGATGGGTCCAATCCTCATCTGCAGTTCAGACTTCTTTGAGAGACAATATGATGTATTTAAAAAATTTAACAATATTATATTTAAAATTTAGAATTTAGAATCTGACTCTTGGCTCTGCCATTTAATATCACTGTGACCATCAGTAATGCATTGTCCTCTCTGACCCTCGGTTTTCTTATCTATAAATTGAAAGTGTTCAACTAGGTGATGTCCAAAGTGCCTTTGAATTCTATGTAGCTTGATCAAGATGAGTAAAATAATTATAGGTTTGCAGATCTTCAGAGTTGGAAGTACAGAAGCCAGTAGTCCAACCATATTTGAACTAGAATCTTTTCTACTACCCAATGTACCAAATGATTATTTATTTACTTTTTGAAGACTTCTAGAGTCTAAGGTATACAATTCCATTCCTTGAATAGAGTTGTTCTAACTCCTTAAAATCATAGAACAAATCTAACCTCATTTCCATGTTACAGCCCTTCAAATACTTGAAGATACTTATTATCATGAGATATAATTGCAAGGTCCTGCTTCATTTTGGTTTAAAATATGACTCCCAAAACTGAACTCACTCAATACTCTAACTAGGGTCTGATCAAGGCAGTATGACTCAGAACTACATTTCTCTATTTGCAGACATTGTGATTCCCTAAACTGCAACCTTAAAGTACATTAATCTTTTACATGCTCTACCATATTATTCACTTGTATTGAGTTTTCAGTCCACTAAACCTGCCAGGTTAACTGCTGTTTAACTATGATGAACCTTTTCTCATAAAAATAGTGAAAAGAAAAATCTAAGAGTAAGTATACAAATAAATATTGAAAGTGTACATTTGCATTAAATCAACCAATTGAATTTATGTTATTGTATTGAACTTAATTTATTAAGTCAACTAAATTTCTACTACTTTATGGAACTTATATTTCTATTTTTAGAATAATGTAAAAGAAAGGCTAAGCAGCTGCTTCCATATGGCTTCCTAAGAGTCATGGAAATAGAAAAAAAAAAGCAGATTTTTTAAAATTCCAGATCCAGAATTGAATAGACTCAACTCAACAGCAATTAAGTTCTCTACTATTAACTTATTCCTTTGAGTGGGCATTCCTCAGTTCCTCTAGTAGGCATTCCTCCTAATACTGCTTTCAACTATGTGGGATCTCAATTGGTTGAAAGCCACACTATTGAGATAAATGCCATGCTATTAGGGTGAAAGCTGTTCTGAGAAGAGAGAAAGCTGTAATAAATAAGGGCACTGTGCCTCGAATATGAACTTACTCAAACTGGCCAACACATGGCTTTGTGAGGTTCCCTATTGAAATGAAAACTATAAAAAGGATATAGTAACCATATGCAAATTTTAATAAGACATAACAAGGAAATGGCAACAAGAACACACCCTTTACGTGTCCATCACACAATTTTAGGTGTCTACCCATATGCTCGTGCATGATGCACATGTCCTAGGACCCAAGCCCAAATAAGAATTGTTTGCTATGTGTAATGATACTTTGCAACTCTTCTTTCCTTTGTTTGAATTTAAATGTTGGGGGGCAAAGCCAAGATAGCAGAGAGTAGACTGGCTTTTGTCTGAGCTTTCCCTGCCCTTCCTCAGATCAACAACAGATCAAGCTTTTGAACTGATTTTTGGAGTGACAAATATTTGAAGTGTAACAAACATTGTTGGAGAGTTTGGAAAAGGAAACAGAAATTATTGAAGAAAATTCCTTAAAAATAGATTTAGAGAAATGGAAAAAGTATATAACTCTTTACAAAATAAATCTGGTAAAATGGAAAAAGAAACAAACTCATTAAAAAACTCAATTTGTGACATGGAAAAAAAGCATTGAACAAAACAACTCATTTAAAAGTTCAATTGGTCAAATGCAAAATGAGATAAAGCTAACTGAAGAAAATACTTCACTAAAGCTTAGAATTGAACAAATGGAAGTGAATGACTTGATGAGACATCAAGAATCAGTCTAGCAAAACAAAAAATAGAAGAAAATATAAAACACCTCAAAGGAAAGACAAGTGATCTGTAAAAAAAAAAAAAACAGATCCAGGAGAGGTAATGTAAGAATTCTTGGACTTTCTGAAAAAAAGAGTCTAAACAACATCATTCAAGAAATAATCAAGGAAAACTGCCTTGATGTCCTAGAACCAAAGGGTAAAATATCCATTGAAAGAATTTATTGATCACCTCCTGGAAGATACCCCCAAATGAAAACTTTAAGGAATATTGCAGCTAAATTTTAGAATTATCAAGGAGAAAATATTGCAAACAGCCAGAAAGAAACAATTCAAATATCAAGGAGCCACAGTCAGGATTGCTTAGGACATAGCAGCATCTACTTGAAAGGATCAAAGGGCTTGAAATATAATATTCTGAAGGGCAAAGGAACTTGGATTACAGCCAAGAATCAACTATTTAGCAAAATTAAACATTAGCCTTCTGGGGAAAAGATGGACATTCAATGAAACAGGTGAATTTCCTTTATTTCTGATGAAACTACCAAAGCAGAAGAGAAAATCTGATCTTCAAATACAGAACACAAAGGAAGCATAAAAAAATAAAAAGGAAAGAAAAAAACCTGTTTATTTTAAAGGTTAAAAAGTTTATATCTCTACATGGGGATATGATATATTTAATTCTTGAGAACTATATCTCTATTATAAGTATATTTAGAGGGCATAGGTATAATTTGATTCTATTATGATGATATAAAAAAGAAACTAGAAGTGGAAAGGAGATTGTACTGGAAGAAGAAGAAAGGGGAGGTGAAATGGAGTAAATCATATCTCATGAAGAGATGAAAAAAACTATTACAATTGAAAGAAAAAGGAAAAAAATGAGCACTGTGTGAACTTTATTTTCATCAGATTTGGCTCAAATAGAGAATATCAAACATATTTAGCTCACAAAGACAGTTGTGTCACCTTATAGGGAAGTAGGAAAGGACAGGAAAAGGAAAGGGGGAGGCTAATAGAATTGAGAACAGAAGTATAAGGGGAAAGATAAGAAAGGAAGAGGGGCTGTAAAAGGAGAGTTATTTGAGGGATGTGGTGGTCAGAAGCAAAACACTGGGTAGGAGTGAAAAGGGGAAAGGAAAAAGCAAAGTATAACTTGGGGAAAATAAGATGGTGGGAAATACAGTTAGTAATTTTAACTATGCATGTGAATGGGATGAATGCTCCTATAAAACAGATAGCAGACAGGGTTAATAGCCAGAATCCTAGAATATGTTGTTTACAAGAAACACATTTAAAACAGAGTGATACATACAAAGTAAAGGTAAAAGACTGTAGCAAAATCTATTATGCTTCAGCTGAAGTAAAAAAAAAATGCAGGGGTAGCAATTCTGATCTCAGATCAAGCAAAAGCAAAAATAGATCTAATTAAAAGAGGAAAGAAACCACATTTTACTAAAGGGTAGCAGATAATGAAGTAATATCAGTACTAAACATATATATACCAAGTGGTATATATTATGTAATATTATTCAAACTCTTTAGGAAAATAGGTAAAGAAGGAATCCTACCAAATTCCTTTTATGACACACATATTGTGATGATACCTAAACCAAGTAGTGTCAAAACAGAGAAAGAAAATTATAGTCCAATTTCCCTAATGAATATTGATGCCAAAGTCTTAAAATATTAGCAAAGAGATTACAGCGTTATCCCCAGGATAATACATGATGGCCAAGTAGGAGTTATACTAATAATGCAGGGGTAGGGGCATCTAGGTGGTGAGTAGATAGAGCACCAGCCCTGAAGTCAGGAAGACCTGAGTACAAATCTGGTCTCAGATACTTAGCATTCCCTAACTGTGTGACCCTGGACAAGTCACTTAACCCCAATTGTCTCAGCAAAAAGCCAAAAAACAAAAAAGAATGCAGGGCTGGTTCAATATTAGGTAAATTATTTGGATATTTGACCATATCAATAACCAAAGTCACAAAAATCATATGATTATCTCAATAGATACATAAAAAGCATTTTACAAAATCCAACACCCATTCCTATTAAAAAGACTAGAGAGCATAGAAATAAAAAGAGTTTTTCTTAAAATGAGTAATAACATCTATTTAAAACTATCAGCAAGCATCATATGTAATGGGGACAAACTAGAAACATTCCCAATAAGATCAGGGGTCAAACAAGGTTTCCTTTTATTACCATTGCTATTCAATATTGTATTGGAAATGTTAGCTTTAGCAATAAGAGAAGAAGAAATTAAAGGAATTAGAGTAGGTAATAAGGAAACCAAATTATCAATCTTTGCAGATTATATGATATGATAGTATAGTTAGAGAATTCTAGAGAATCAATTAACGAACTGCTAGAAATAATTCACAACTGTAGCAAAGTTGCAGGATACAAAATAAATCCACATAAATCATCAGCATTTTTATGTTACTAACAAAGTCCAGCAGCAAGAGAGGCAAAGAGAAATTCCATATAAAAAGATAATATAAAATCTTTGGGAGCCTTCCTGACAAAGCAAAGTGGGGAACTATCTGAACACAATTACAAAACACTTGCCACACAAATCAAATCAGATCTAATCAATTGGAAAAATATCAAGTGCTTATGGATAGACTGAGTGAATGTAAAAATGACAATACTAACTAAATCTATTTATTCCGTGCCATACCAATCAAACTCCCAAGAAACTATTTTACAGAGACAGAAAAAATAATAACAAAGATCATCTGGAAGAACAAAAAGTCAAAAATTTCAAGAGAATTAATGAAAAAATGCAAATGAAGATGGGCTAGCTGTACCAGAATTAAAACTATATTATAAAGCAGCAGTCATCAAGTTCATTTGGTCCTAGCTAAGAAATAGAGTAGGCAATCAGTGAAATAGATTAGGTTCACAAGACACAATGGTCAATGACTATAGTCCCAATTACTATAGTAATCTAGTGTTTGATAAACCGAAAGACTCCAGCTTCTGGGATAAGAACTCATTATTTGACAAAAATTGCTGAGAAAATTAGAAATTAGTATGGCAGAAACTAGGCATTGATCCACACCTAACATCCTATACCAAGATAAGGCTGAAATGGGTTCATAATTTAGACATAAATAGTGATACTATAAGGAAATTAGAACAAAGGATAGGCTACTTCTGAGATCTGTGGAGAAGGAAGGAATTTGTGGCCAAAGAAGAACTTGAGTACATTATGAAATGCAAAGTAGATAATTTTGAGAACATTAAGTTAAAAAGGGTTTGTACAAACAAAACCAATGCAGACAAGATCAGAAGGGAAGCAATAAACTGGGAAACAATTTTACATCCAAGGGTTCTGATGAAGACCTCATTTCTAAAATATGTAGAGAATTGACTCAAATTTATAAGAATTCAAGCCATACTTGATAATTGGTCAATTGATAAGTGGTCAAAGGATATGAACAGACAATTTTGAGATAAAATTAAATCCATTTATAATCATATGAAAAAATGTTCACTACTAATCAGAGAAATGCAAATTAAGACAACACTAAGGTGCCACTACACAACTCTCAAATTGGCTAAGATGACAGGAAAAGATATTGATGAATGTTGGATGGGATGTGGGAAAACTGGAACACTAATACATTGTTGGTGCAGTTATGAACTGATCCAACCATTCTAGAGAACAATTTGGAACTATGCCCAAAGAGCTATCAAACTGTGCATACCCTTTAATCCAGTGTTTCTACTGGATCTATATCCTAAAAAGATAATTAAAAAAAGGAAAAGGACCTATGTGTTCACAAATGTTTGTAGCAGCCCTTTTTGTAGTGGCAAAAAACTAGGAACTGAGTAGATGCTCATCAGTTGGAGAATGACTAAATAAGTTAGTGACTAAATAAGTATATGAATGTTATGAAATATTATTGTTCTATAAAAAAAAAAGATCAGCAGGATGATTTCAGAGAGTCCTGGAGAGACTTACATAGATTGATGTTAAGTGAAGTCAATAGAACCAGGAGATCATTGTACACAGCAACAACAAGTTTATGTAATAATCAATTCTGATGAATATGGTTCTTTTCAGAAATGAGATGATTCGGGCCAGTTCCAATGATCTTGTGATGAAGAGCCATCTGCACCCAGATGGAGGACTGTGGGGACTGAATGTGGATCACAACAGAGTATTTTCATGTTTTTTGTGGTGGTTTGCTTGCATTTTGTTTTCTTTCTCATTTTTTTTCTTTTTTGATCCGATTTTTCTTGTGCAGCATGATAATTGTGGAAATATGTATAGAAGAATTGTCCATGTTTAACATTAATTGGATTACTTGCTGTCTAGGGGAGGGAGTACAGGGAAGGGAGGAAAAAAATTGGAACACAAGGTTTTGGAAGGGTGAATTCTGAAAATTATCTATGCATTTGCTTTGAAAATAAAAAGCTTTAATAATTTTTTTAAAAGAGAGTTAAAATGTTTTGTCCAGAGTTTCACTGCTAGTAAATATCTGAGACAGGATTTGAACTGACTTTAAGGCCAGCACGCTATCCACTATGCCATAGAGAAACTTAAAATAAGGACTTACTGGAAATTGATAGTCATCAGCTTAGTATCCTACAGAATTGCTTTCTTCTGTGGAATAACCATCTAAATTGAAATTAAATCAGGATAACTAAGGAAGAAAGAAATGATCATCTCCCCTAATTATACAACCAATGAATCTACTAGCACTTAGGCACCATATTGAAATCTCTAAGGCCTTAGGAGGAAAGGAAAATCAGGTAGTGACTTCCTTGCTAGCAAAGACAATAACAGTCAATCACAGAGAAGAGTTTTGTAGAAGGAAAATGAGAAGTTCCCCTAATTTGGTGTCAAGTTTACAAAGCAAACTGGAGAGACTGATAATTATCCATTGGTCATAAAAAGCATATAACTGTTCATCCAGAAGTCAACTATGCCTGAATTATCTTGTTTATCCGAGAAATCTTCATTTTAATATGGTTCATATGTCTTATATGGTGGTATATAAAGTCAATGTTTGAAGAATGAACACCTACTTATTGCGGCACTCACACTTTGGGTAATAGATTACACTTGTGTCCTAAATGTGATTGAAAAGAAGTTCTTAACAAAAAAAAAGTTTTATAGGGCCTATACTGAATATCAAATTATCATTATATCAATGGAAATAACAGGAAGTAATTCATATAGAAAATCTTAGTGTTTTAGTAAAATGCAGGTTCAGTATAAAGGAACAATGTGAAATTAACCAAGAAATATGTCTTTAATATAAATTAAGAAAGTCATAGTGCTCAGGACTAGGAAAAGAATACTACTACCATAATTAGGAGGGGATATAAGTTGCAAAGAAAAAAATAATTCTGATTTAAAGAAAGATTTTTTTTAAGAATCAGCACTATTGAAAAATGATAAATCTTGGAGAGGATGTGGGAAAATTGGGACATTAAGGCAAAGTTTGTGAAATTGTGAAATAATCTAACCATTCCAGAAGAACAATTTGGAACTATGCCCAAAGGACTATTTAACTGTGCATGCCCTTTGATCCAGCAATATCACTATTAGGTGTGGATCCCAAAAAGATTAAAGGAAAAGAACCCATATGTACAAAAAGTATTTATAGAAGTTCTTTTCATGGTGGCAAAAATATTGGAAATTGAGGGGGTATTGATGAAATTACTGGCAATTGGGAAATAACTGAACAAGTTGTGGTTTATAAACATAATGGAATACAATTGTGCCATAAAAGCACAATGATTTCTCTCTCTCTTTTTTTTTTTTTTTTTTGCTTTTTGCTGAGGCTTGGGGTTAAGTGACTTGCCCAGGGTCACACAGCTAGGAAGTGTCTGAGACCATTTTTGAACTCAGGTCCTCCTGACTTCAGGGCTGGTGCTCTATCCACTGCGCCACCTAGCTGCTCCAAAGCACAATGATTTCAGAAACACCTGAAAACACCTAAAGGAATTGTTGCAGAATGAAGTGAGCTGAATCAGGAGAACATTATACACAGTAACAGCAATACTGTATAGTGATCAACTGTGAATGACTTGGATATTCAGCAATAAAATAGTACAAGACAATTCTAAAGACTTTATGACAAAAAGTACTATCCACCTTCAGAGAAAAAACTGATGGAGTCTAAATGCAGATTCATGCACACTACTTTTTTTTCATTCTTTTTTCAGTGATTGTTTTATCTCTGATTCATTGACATGACCAATATGAAAATATGTTTTGTATGAATGCATATGTATAAGCTACATTAAATTATTTGCCATCTTAGGGAAAGAGAATGGTAGGAAAAAAGGGAAAGAATTTGGAAGTCAAAAAATGTTAAAAATTGTTTTGGAAAAATAAAATGTTCTTTAAAAAAAGAATCTGCATTATTTCAAAGTCTAGTCCAGTGCTTCAGAAGACCTCACTGAAGGTCTTCAAGCAAAGATTGGAAGAAAAACTTGGATTTGCTCTTCTAGAGATTCATTTTGTCACAAGTTCCACTGCTTGGACAATGAAGCCCTTTTCGACTCTGAATTATTCTATGAAATGCTATCTATTGAGAAATGCATGGGGCATATGGTTTCATCTTATTGCAGTATCACATTTAATAATTTGCATGAAAAAGTTCAACATGAAATAAGCCAGTGCTACTTAAGAAAAGGTTCTGATTAGCATTATCCATGATACAAATGAATGACTTTGAACTTGAAAATATCAATATGAAAGATAAGAAATGAAAATGTGTGAAAAACAATGCTGCAGAATCTGAGAGTCATGAATTAAGAACAAAGGAAAAATGTTGCTTAGATTGGGAGATGTATTTGGAAGGCATGGACAGCAGATGTAAGCAATGTATCATTTAACATTCTTTCACAGCTTTAGAGGAAAGGGAATAGAAGAGTACTGATAACATCACATGACTGAATCACCCCAAACTCACCAATGTTTGAGCACAGAAAATTCACATAATGCCTTGGAATGAAAAAAAAAAAAACAATTTAAACAACCAGTTCTAGTTTGGAGGATTGAATAAGGGAGAAGAAGCTGCCATCTTCAGAAAATGGTTTTATGAGTTAAAATTACCTGGAAGATATGAAATTTGTAAATCAAGTCTGAAACTTTTCTGTGCTTCAAATGTCAGGCTATAGTAGAGATTTCATTTATCTAGTATCTAATGTCATCCTAATGATTATTTACATGACTTCTTCATACTACTGAATAAGAAAATGTATATATACCCATAGGATCTAGGACAGTTCTTGGCACATAGTCACTTAATACTTGCTAATGGATTGCCTTTCTCTTCCAATTTGCTAAAGTACTTTATCTGCCCATTTTCTTTTGTCTTATTATAGTACAAAATGAATTATATTAGTTAATTATGAGTTCCGTCCCCCTAGCAGACAATTCTTTGTGGGCTGTGCTGCTTGTGTCTGAATCTATAGCACCCAAATCAGTGCTTTGCACATAATTTTATTTATAATTCAGTTGAATGAAGGAACTATCATCCAACCTAAACAAATAAAAATCCATATACTATATGAATGAATTGTTGCAGGAAGCAGGGTATAACATTTAGCATCATAGGCTCATAGTCACACCTGGCAGAAAATTGAGAGGTCATCATATCTCACTCTCTCCTTTTCCAGATGAGGAAGCAGAGAGCTGAAGGAGCTAGGTGATCTGTTCAAGGCCACAAGTAGAAGAACCAGAATTCTCTGGTTCCACTGATTTGGGGATAATTTACATACTTTAATTATCTCCCCCTTACTGAATACAGATTATTTTAAAATAATTTACAAAACCCTAAATCTGTGTCATCAATTCTCTTGCTCTGAAATTAGAAGACCTGAATTTGAATTCTGCCTCTTGGAAGTATCACTTGTGTGACTTTGGATAAATAATTTGATCTCTCTCTGCTTTCACAATAGGCAACTTCTCCACTTTTCAAACACTCCCTACTTCTCTCCATCTTGTAAAATCCATCTCTTTCTTGAAAATGCAACACAATCATCATTTTCTATACTGACCTTTTCCTAATCCTGCCTCCCACTCACACCCATTTCCAGTATTCCTTTTTAAAACTGTCTTATATTTCATTCCTTTGCATGTATTTGTAGTTATTAATATTAATTTATATTTACATTGAATCTATTTTTATATGCACTCATTGTTTAGACTCCTATTAGAATGTTAACTGCTTGAGAATACTGATTGTTTCATTTTTTTTACTTGCATGCCCAGAGCCTAGAAAAATAAATGCTTATTTTCATTCTGACTCCTGAAGCTCATTATAATCTTAAAGCTCTAGATAAATGATGTCTTTTTATTGACAGACCCTGATCTAACTATTCTGCAAATTTTTCCATCAGCCCACATAATTATTATTTAAAATATGCAGCTCTCTCACCTGGGCTTGAATTGGTTGTTTAGAGAGACTGACTGCATCCACTATATGACCCAATTGATATCTCCATACTGCATGCTGTTGGTGGTCCTTAGTGAACCTTCCACTAGCTGTAAGGTCCAGAAAATAGCTCAATGTTCACTAGATCCCTAAAAATAACCAGATTTCTAAAGTTATATCATATAATGCTATCTTGCTAATTCCATTCCCCTGTTTGCTTCCCACATTTTAATTAGGCAAAAGTAATGAATCCTTTGTTGCCACAGAAATTCTATGAAAATGTCTTTGACAAAAGTGTCCTTCCAGGAAAGTAGAGTATGTTAATTGTATGTGGTCCAAATCCAGCCGTCTCCCCCTAGAAATGAAATATAAGTGGGACTTATCTCCTATTATGTATTCAGTGCCAGTTCACCATCACCTGTAATAATACTGAGGCAATCCCTGAAGCCTTCCACAGTAAAAATCATCCAACAAAAATCAGAATGTGGAGGCTAAGAGAAATGAGACATAAATCTTCTTATTCCCACCTAATCTTTAATACTATTTGGGGCTTGTGTTATTAGAACAAAGCATGAACAATGGTAATACCCACAGAATCTTTGTTTCTGGGGACCCCCAGGTTAAACACCATTCTTCCTAACTTCTAAGCATACATGGGCCACTCAGTTCAAAGTGCCAGGACAATTTATTGAGAGATAACCAAAGGCTTTGAGCATAGAATTATTTTTCTGTACTCTGACTGATTCTTTTCCCCTTTTTGTCCCCCCCCCCCCGAGACTCATTGGAGATACATGTAAATTGCAACAATTTAAAACTAGTGATTTCTTTATGATGTCATTAAAATCTATTTTCCTATTCAGTTTTGCCATGCAGTCTATGGAATTTTCAATGATGAATTATTATTCTGATTTCTGTCAAGAGGTGCCATTGCCTCGAATGCTTTAAGCCTTTGGGTTTTTTGCTTGCTTGTTTGTTTGTTTTTTACTTGGTATTGCCCTCACTGCTGTTAGTAAAAAGTAATGTGCTCAGTAATTCTCCCTCTGTAGCTCAAAGCCAATCATGACAGCTGAAAGCACCCTAGGTTTCAAATGATAATATTAAAAGTGAATTACAGCTTTCAAAATAAACATTGGGTTGCATTACACTGTAGTAATAGTGGAGTTTTCAATCAAGAATGGTAAATCACTTACTTTCAGTCATGCCCTGTTGAAGGATAAAACTAGAAGATATTAACTAAACTTTTCAGTGAGTTTAATCAAATGTCAGTATAGAAATCTTTTTTTTCCCTTTTACTTTATGAGAAACAGTATAATACACTGGATAGAAAGGCAGAGGAAGTGAAGAAGGACTGAGTATAAATCCTGATGTGATACCAAGCAAGCCATTTAACCTTTCTCAGCTTCAGGAGATAAACAGGGCTTAGTGACTTCGCCTGACTAATATAACTAATAAAGTGTCTAAAGCCAGATTTGAACTCAGGGAGATAGTTTCCTGACTATAGACCCAGCAGTCTATTCCCTTAATCCATAGCTGCTTCTTCCAATCATCATTATACTCCAACAACAACAACAAATTCACCAGTGTACTGTATCATCAATGAAGAAAAGCATAACCTGTATCTGATAAATCTATTATAGTTTAAAGCATTAGATTCTCTGTTCCCTATATCTTTCTCAATCCTTATATTTAGTTACAAGGCACATTGGTAGAACATAATTTAGATCAAAGTTTTTTGGTCTTTGTATCCCTAATTTCTAACACATTTTATATCTCACTCAATAGATGTTTGTTGAATTTTAAAAAATAGTTTGATCAAAAGGAACCAAGGTTGCCACCTTCCAATGATGGTCTTGTCAATGAACCCCCCTACTTTGATTCCCACACACTTCAAACTTTGCAGAAGAAACTCCAACTGAGACCTATTCCCATTCTGCAGGCTGACTAGCACAGTACATAGAGTTTTGAACTTGGAGTCAAAAAGATCTGAGTGACCTGGACAAGTCACAATCTATATCAGCCTCATTTGTTTCATTTACAATATTTCATAATAATAGTCCCTGTATTCCCTGGCCTATCGTGAAAATCACATGAGATTGGAAAATATTTTGGAAACCTTAAAAATCTCTAGAAATGTCTGATACATATGGTATATTGGCAAAGTTTAATAACTCTTTCTTCAGGAAAAATGACAAATATAGGAGGACACACTTTTGAGCTTAAATTGTATTAACCTTTTCTCCACCACTTTCTTATTTTCTGACAGTCAACAAAACGATAATCCAAGTCCTGATTTGAATTGTTTGCCAATTTCCAAAATGTAAGTACTCAGCTGAAAATTTTAACAATTGGCACCAAAGAGCCCAGTTGAGTTGGCTCCAATACACCTGATATATCCCTAATCTGCACTCACTTCCAAATATTTCCTTAATATAATATCTTCTTCTAGCAAGCAAGTCTTTTTGCCTTCATTTTTGTTAGGACACCAAAGGAATGGAAATGGGAATTATGCCAAGAGAGATAGAGATTATAATGAAAAGATAGGGTGAGATACAGCATAGGCAGGGGCATTGTATACCAGTTCTTGGAGGACCTAGGTTCATGGAGGCAACATATTCTTTTGAAGACATCAGATGGATCTTCAGGTGATAAATAGGAATAATTCAAGTCTACAAAGGTCAAAATGGATTACCTTCTCACAAAATGGCATAGTACCTTTAGGAAAGCCCAAAAGAGTTATACTGGGGGCTGCTAGGTGGTGCAGTGGATAGAGCGCCAGCCCTGAAGTCAGAAAGACCTGAGTTCAAATCTGGTCTGAGACACTTAACCCTTTCTAGCTGTGTGATCCTGAGCAAGTCACTTAACCCCAATTGCCTCAGAAAAAAGAGTTATCCTATAAACAACTGAAGGAAGTGAATGTTTCCTTGCAAAAAGGTGAAACTGAAATATCAGACATATGCCAAACTAGTGTTGCTACTTTGGGGTTTTAATATTGTATCTTTTTTATATCATTCAATAAAGTTACTAGGTAGTCATTTAAATATTGCTAAGCTGAAAAGTTAAGAATCTTAATGGGAATGGAGGTATGAATTATTTTAATAAAGTTATGAAATACTGTGTGACAATTTCTAAATGTTTAGTCATGGAATTAACCAAAAATAGTAACAATAAAAAAAAACATTAGGAATTCTAGGAGCTCAGGAACCTAGCTCTGTTCTTGCAAGAGTAGTGAGATAAACAAGAAACTTGCTCTGAAAGTCACAGGAATATATAGGACTCCTGCCATCTGTAAAGAGATAGAGACAAAGCTCAGTCTTGTAGGCTCAAAAAGAACTAAAGGAAGTCAGGAAGCTGAAGCAGCTTGTACTCACAGAGCCACCATGTGGTTAACTTTGAAAATGCATTCTGAATAGTCCTACTTCTGAGAGGTTAAGTGGATACAGTTTGCTCATCCATCTTTCTTCCTATATCCATTGAGAAAGAGATGCTTCTGCAATGAGGAAAACTATCTGTAGCTTTTTACTCTAGTATACTCCTAACCTATATTAGTTTTCATGTTAGAATCACAGAATCTCACATTTGAAAAGGATTCTAGAAGTCCTCTAGGAAAATTCATAACTCATTAGAATTCCTCTATAATAAAGCAAGTAAAGATATCATTTAGCCTTTGCTTAAAAAACCCCTAAGGATGAGGAGCCTATTATCTCTCAAGACAGTCTTTTCCAGGCTAGTATAAATCTAATGGTTGTGACATTATATTAATCCCCCAACTTATCTCAAGCTCAAATTTACCTTCTTGCAACTTTCACTCATTGCTTCTCGTTCTGTACTTTGTAGCCAAGTAAAATAAGACAAAATCCCCAAACATATGATAGCTCTTAAAGTACTGAAAACTATCACATCCCCACTAAACCTTCCATTTTTATAAGTGAGACACGCATAATTCTTTTAATAAAGCTTAATATGGAATGGTCTGTCCACCCCTCCCACCAAACTGCAAGACCTCCAATGTTGTTAATTTCCTTCTTCAAGTGCAGCTGAATGTGAACATGATACTCCCAAATATCATCAGTCAAAGGCAGATTACAACTATCACCTTCCATTTTCTGGACACTATCTCCATTCCTTTCTTCTGTTTTTTGTCAATAATGTGAAAAGAATAAATAACAACTAGATATTTCAATTAAAAATCCTGGATAATAACTATTATGAATGACTAAGGGACTTAAAGGTTTACCTTCTGTTTCCTTCTTCATGATACTTTCTGTCTGATTTTCTCATTTTTTTTTCTAACTCTGTCTGCATTTGCTATTTCTGCTCTAGTAGACTCCAGGCAATGGTGGGACCTCTGATGACATTGACAGCCCTATTTATATGGTCATTTGGGCTGGGCAGAAGGACTACTCCACCTCCCTTCAAATGATTTCCTTTCAAGAGTTTGGCTATAATTCTCTACCACTAAATTGTCTTGTGCTTTGGATTTCTAACTTTTGCATTCCATACATAGGCCTGGATGTGTGTCTTATTCTTTTAGCCAACCTAAGACATTTTCTGTATGTATGTGATCCTTTGTCTTTATCCTGTAATCAAAACATTTTGTTCCTTTTAAATTAATTTGGGGCTTGTTCTTACCTCGTTTGGATTTTTGTTAGTATAATTGATCCCCTGGAGCCTAGGCCTTCTATAATTGCATATATATATGCTGTATCCCTCATTAGGAAGTAAGTTCCTTAAAAGCAGAGAATGTTTTTTTTTTCTTTTTCTTTGTACATGTCTGATACATTGTAAGTTATTAATAAATACTTCTTACTTGTTTGATTGGCTGTCTAGTGTCACACAACTAATAGGCATCATGGTGAGTAGAGAGGGAATGGGCAGTAACGCAAGTTGGTGTAGTTGCCACCACTGAGAACTAAACAATCAATGAATATATATTTGTTGAAAATTTATTAGGAAAAAATTCTGCCCAGTCAGAATATCTCTTTACTTCCTATTCCACCACAGTTTTGCACCCATTTCCCTCTTCTGAAGTTGGATTACTGACTTCTAAGTAAGACATTGTTAACCTTGAGCACACTGAAACCCCCAGGATCTTCCCCATTCCCTTCTTCTTTAACTTCATAATAAATAACCAGATTTTAAACGCAGAAAAGATAAGAAAAAAGCAGTCAATGGCCTAGGAAACTAATACGTTTATTTAAAAAGTTATCATTTAGACAAGGCTTTCATAGGACATCAGTTTATTCTTCTCTAAAACAAATTAGTCCAGCTATAGGATATGTAAAGGTCCCAATGATAGAATCTATTTGGAAGAGAACTCAAAGGTAATCAAACCCTATTCATACTTGAACAGGAAGCCCTTCATATCAGGAAGAACCAAGATTCTAGCTTTCTTTGGAATCAGATTTCTGTCCTAAAACCTCTTCTCTTTTTTTCTATACTACTTTACATGGTGATCTCATCAGTGTTTAATTACTATCTCTGTGTTGATGACTCTCAAAACTACCTTTCCTGCTTCAATCTCTCTCCTGACTTCTAATTTCACACTTCCAACTGCATTTCAGACATCTTGAACTGAATGTCCAGTAGAGACCTTATATCCAATATGATTAAAACAGAAATAATTATCTTTTCCCAAAAATTCTGCCCCCTCCCCTCCTACCTTCTCTATACATGTAGAAAGCAATTTCATTCTCCGAGTGTCTCAGGATTGAAACCTAAGAGCCATCCTGGATTCTTTGCTATTTTTCAGCCCCTCTCCTTTCCAAGCTGTTGCCAAAGTCTGTTGATTTCACTTTTGCACCATCTCTCAAATTTGTCCCCTTCTCTCCTCTGACTGCAGCCCTATTACTGCTGGCATTCATCACCCCATGTCTTGATTGTGCAGCTTGCTGGCATGTGCCTGCCTCAAAATTCACTCCCCATTCAGCCACAAAAGTGATTTTCCTAAAGCACAAGTCTGATCATGTCATTCTGCTCCTGCTATCCCCTCAATAAATTCTGTTGGCTCCCTATTGCCTCCAGAAGCAAATGCAAAATGCTCTGTTTTGTATTTAAAGTCATTCCTTACCTACCTCCCTTCTACCTTTCCAATATTCTTACACTTTACTCCCCAACATGTTTTCTTTGATCCACTGACTAGCCTCAAGACACCCTATCTCTCAGTTCCAGGAATTTTCTCTGATTCTCCCTCATTCCTGGAATGTTATCCTTTCCTGCTCTGACTACTAACCTCCTTCAGTCCCAATTAAAATTACACCTTCTAAAGAAAATCATCCCTAGCATTTTTAATTCTAATTCTTTCCCTCTTTAAATTATTTCCTAGTTATCTTACATATAGCTTACTTTGAATATGTTTGTTTGCATGCTGTCTGTCTCAATAAATTGTAAAAATCCTTGAAGGTAGGAACTGTTTTTTTTGCTTTCTTGTAGGCCCAACACTAATTAAAGTACCTGGAACATAGTAGGCACTTTAAAAATATTTTAGAAATAAATTGAATTGAGTCAAAAGCAACCTGGCTTCTAATCTACCTCTGCCACTTGCTAGTCATGACACTATGGGTAAATTAGTAAACTTCTTTGACCCCTGGGTTCCTCATTGGTAAAAATGGGAATAATATAATAAATAATAATAAAAACAATACATGCAGCACCAACCATAATTATTCATCAAAATGATCAAGTGAAATCATATTTTTTGTATAATTTAAGATGCCAAGTGGGCAGTGGATAGAATCCTGTGTGTGGATTCAGAAAAATCTCAATTCAAAGGCAATGGGATCCTACACAAGTCACTTATATGCTCACCATAGGTTTCTTCCTTTGTAAAATAAAGGTTTCAGACTTGATGTTCTCTGAGGTCCTTCCTACCTCTAAATCTATGATTCCTTGATAATTTTCATTCATATTTTTGAGGATTTTAGGGAAGGGTAATATCATTATCTCCCAATGTATCTCATTCTGCTTTATAACAGTTTTGATTATTAGTATATTGTTTCTTAAATTAATCTGAAATCTTTACATTTTCCAGCCAACTTTCCTTCATTTACCTTCTGGAGTAAAGAGGAACAAATCTAAACTGTTATTCAGATGATAATTCATCAAATATTTCAAGGCAGCTATCATGTACCCCTTTTACACTGAACATCTCTGCTTCAACTGATCCCTTTGTGACATGCCTTTGAGTTCCCTCACCATCCCAGCCTTTCTCTTCAAGCATTGGCCCATAGCTTTAAAATGCAATGTTCAGAGCTGAACCTAGCACTCTACATGTGTTCTAACTAGAGGAAAGTGACCCTATAATCTATTTTGTCCTGATCACTATGTCTTTCTTTTTGCAATCTTGGTTCACATTTAATGGGGGTGGACTGATAAGTCACCCTGTTGACCGTTATTGAGGTTTTAGTCTATTAAATCATTTGATTTTTTCATATGATCTGTTAGACCACTCCTATTTGACAATTATACAGTTGATTTCTTTAACCCAAGTTTAGGATTTTGTTTTTGTTTCTATTAGATCTCATCATTTGGATTCCCATGAAACTCATAGTTTCTCAGAATCTCATATACTTTTGATTTTTGTTATTCTGCATTATGTATCTCCCCTACCTACATGTAATACATAAATTTCATAATTTATTAAATTTATCTGTCATTAAAAAAGAAACAAACCTGATAATAAAAGACCAAAAAAAATCTTCAAAGTTCACTCCAAGTTGACATAGATCCATTACTTATTGCTTTTTATGGTTATTCCTCCAACTAGTTTCACATTGATTATACCAACACTAACCTCATGCTTTTCCATTTTGTTCATGAAAATAGCACTCAATAGTTCATCAAATGCCTTTCTGAAATCAGATATATTATGTATCTTGTCATAGTCCTAGTCATTTTGGGGGAGCTACCTGAGGTCAGAAAGGCTCAAATTCAAAACCTACCCTTGACATACATTAGCTTCATGTATATAAGAAAATCATTTTGCTCTCAGTTCCCCAGGAAACCATAAGCTACAGATGAGGTCCTGATTAGTATAAGATGGGAGAATTTCCACAATGAAAACCGCCTACACTGAAAAAAAAAAAAGGTGGAAATCATGAGTTGCCTTGCTACTAACATAGAAATCCTGTGCCTTTCTGCAATAATTATCAACCTGACCCTATAGAAAATTGTGATATATAAAAACAATTTTATTTTTGATGCTTTCCCATTTACTGTTAATATCCTCCCCTTATGTATAACACTCTTATTTATAAATGTTATAATTTATGACAAAATAATCTTGGATGTTCTGTGACTTTATGTTTTCCTGGGGCCGTATAGTTTTTCGATGGAAAAGAGTAAATAAGCATGTATTATTTACCTACTGCCAGATTCTATGCCAAGAACTTAAAAATATTAACTCATTTGATTTGGCCAGCTTGAGACCAAAATCCATGTTTCAACAATCCCCACATCAAAATATTGTTCTTTTACATTCAATTACTTCCAAATCATAAACTTCCCCAAGTTTAACAGTCAAGTAAAATTGATTAATTTGTGTGCATGATGGAAAATTGCTTTTTCTACTCCATTCTATCTCACTTCAGTTACATTATCAGCAATACTAATTCATACTGAATCCTTATCATATTCCAATCCTTATCATATTCCCCACAATGACTGTGCCAACCATTATCTACTCTTCATCCTCTTGCTTGGCAGATGGTCTCACCTCTTAATTTGCCCTCTCTCCTCCCCACCTTCTTGGTTTCTCCACCAATTCTCCCATTCTTTCTTCTGGTTAACAAGGGAAAATGCCTCTACTCCATGTTTTACATCTTCAACTAGGAATACTTTGACATGGGATAGGTAGGACAGTGAGACAAAGAATAGGAGGAAAAACTCCTAGAAAGGAGCATGGCAGCAGTAGACAAATTTATATGGTGGGATAGGAAGAACAGATTGAAGTGGCAGCAAAGAGCTCCAATTACAGTTGTAGGAGATTTGGGTTTATTCCTGAAAGAACAGTTCATGGTCTCATGAGATTCAGGGAAGAAAGGCTATATAGTTAAAAGATAAATGATAAAAACAAACAAAAAACACCTGGATATGAAGCCAAACAAGAGAGCAGGGTTATGCTAAAAAGTACAGACACTGGTGTTAGGGATAGCCCTGGGGAGGAACAAGGATCACACTTCATGGCTCAGAATGGCAGTGAACTGCAAAATAAAAGGATGAAAGTCAAGAGAAAGCATTGAAGTACACCCTCTAGCTGTCAATGCCCTAGTACAAAGTCCTGATGGTTCCACCTTTGTTGCAGTTCTGACCTGTACCCTTCAATCCATCCTATACAACACTAATACTGACTTTCCTAAAACACAATTCTGATCATATCACTCACTTTTCATAAAAACCTTCTTTGATTATGGGGATCTTGTTTTACTTAATTATATGTGTTATATGAGTTTTGGTTTTTATTGTCTTTTTTTCAGCTGAAAGAAGGGGGAGTAAAAACAATAAATGTTTAATCATTGAAAAAATAAAATTTACATTTAAAAAAATCCCTTCACTTTTTCCATTTTGCCTAGAAATAAAATTCAAACTCCTTTGGCTGTACTTCAATGCCTATTATCAAATGACTCCCAAAACTGCATTTCAAGTCTTTTCTCAAAGGATTTTCTCTCCCTCACACATATAGGGTGTCATATCAGACTATTTGCTATTCTCTCCCACTGTCCCAAGTAAATCTTGTATTTTCCAAATCCCATGTCTTCATTAATGCCATCCTGTACACACAATACACTCTTATTGAAATCTTGCAAATGTCCAATAATCTTTTTTGTGTTCTATCCTACTGTGTCATGGAAATGATTGATTTATTTCTTAAATCTAGAATAAAGTAAATATTCTTAAAGAGAAATTATATCAATTCTTCAAATTTAAACAAAAATAATAATTCTTTCATAAGCCTTTCTTGAATCCCAGCCAAAAATAATCATTCCTTTCTCTTATAAAAAGCACTATACATTTCTCTTATGAATTTATGACATTTTGATTTTTTAATGCATTTGTGTACATGACTTGTCTCAACATTTTATGTCTTGAATTCATGAACCTTGTTTTATTCATTCTTATATAACCCAATTGCACCTAACAAAATGCTTCACATTTAAAAAGTAAATTCAGATCTGCTGCTTCATTAGTACAGAGAACTCTCAATGTGTAAATTCCTTTCTAATGACAATCAGAAATTTGCCTATAAATGATATTTCATCTCAACTGAAGAAACAAAGAAGAAAGGATGTATAGTGGCTAGGCAATTGCATCAGAGAAAATCAAAGCCAAGGTTAAGTCCTACTTCTGGCAGGTAATGGCTCTTTGAGGAAATCATCTAATCTCTCAAAGCTCTCAGCAACTCTCTAAGGCTAAAAATTGCACACACCATGACTGGAGTTTCCTTCTCTGGAAGTTCTCTATAAGAATGATACCATAGATCTAGTCTTTATCCCTATTCATGACCCTATTTCTATGTGGAGACAAAATGGATCAATCCAAAAGACTATTGCATGGTTGAAATGGGTGGCTGTACTTGCTAGAATGCATTTCAAGCTTAGTTAAAGCCTCAAGACCAACACATATAGGGAACAGGCAGGTGTGCAACTTCTGACAAAACTGCAGATATCAAACATAGGCTCCCCAACACACGGGCAGAAGGGAGGGACCCAATCACATAGCACTTCGTCCACAGGAGGCACTCCAAAATATCATTGACTTAGCTTAATCCAGGATTTGGCTCTTTCACAAATAGTATTTTAACAAGATCCCAGTGAAGTCACTGAAAAATGTTTAATGAGCAACCACTCCAAATTATGGGGCCATTCAAGTCAACCAGTAGGAAGCCAAAAGCAGTTAGGCTAAATGTTTTCTTTCATCTATATTGAATTTTAACCCTAAAAAAGCATGTTAATCTAAGCCCTACCTGTATGTTATGCTTATTGTTATAAGAAACCTTTGATCTTATATTCAGCATATTTTTTAAAAGAAAGTTATATTGCAAAATAATTCAGAAAATGTGTGCCATTATACATAAACACAGTCTTACATATATATAATATAATTTTATATTTGAAAAATTCTTTTTTTAATTTTCCTGAAAATCTAGTTCTTTTTTAACTATAAATATGATCAATAAAAGTTTTATAAGATGCAGTACTATTTCTATGAGAGTATAGAACATCAGAGCAGAATGAGCAAAAGGCTATTATGTTTTCCTCATTCTAGAAGAGGTATTTTTTAGCACTGCATTTATCTTCTTTTCTAAGAAATAAAAATAGGCTATATCTGAAATCTTGATTATTTGTCATGGGACATACCTGAGTCTGAGTCTCATTTGTTTTCCTCCCATAAACTATAACCCTCAGATGGCTCAAGGAATTGGGATCTAAAGATTTTCTTGGGACTTTTGTACAAAAAAAAACAAGAATATTTCAGAGACAAAGGAGCAATAAGTTTTTTTTTTACCTCACAAGTCATGTGTTCGAGAGAGACAGAAACAGAGAGACAGAGACATAGAGACAGAGGAAAATAAGGTAAATCTATTACATATATACAAATACATATACTATATATATATATATTTATGTTTGTCCATGATAGATATATTAAATATATATGTATTTTTTCTCTATTATACATACATATGTGTCCAAGAGCTCTATTTCATAGATACATATGTGTATTATATATATATATATTATATAAACATTTATCTATATAATATATTTCTCTGAGAGGCACATATATAATAGATCTCTTTTTGACACACATATATGTGCATATATGCAAATATACTATATCAGAGATATATACTTTGCAAACATTTTGCAAATGTCAGGTGCTTTATACATTTTATCCTTAAAGGTAATATTAATGAAACAGAGATAGATAGAAGGTCTATAATATACATACATATTATACTATGTATAAGTCTATCTGTCCCTATCTGCCTATATTTCATTAGTGCCACATTTTTGGAAAACATTTATAAAGTACTTTAATATTTGCAAAGTGTTGTACATATATCTCATCTGAATCTCACATGAGCTCTAGGAAGTAGAGGCTAGCATTGTCCCCATTTCACAGGATTAAGGAAACCAAGACAGAAAAATTGGCTTTCCTGGCACCATATACTTAGCAAATATCTGAGGCAGGATTTGAATTCCAGTCTTTCTGACTCTAAGTTCAACACTCCATCTATTACATCATCTTTGAGGTATTCAGCTATCTCTTGAAATACTTTGTCAAAGTTATATACAGGCTCCATGATCCTAGATAAGTCACTTTTAATTTCCCAATATTCTAAAAAACTCTTTAAGACTATAAATATCACAATAGTTGCTGACCTGCATAGATAAAGGGAGTTTCTCAAATTTCTTGACAGTAGTACAGAGAAACTCTCTATACTGATGAAATCAAAGGTCCAACCAAAGTATTACTGTACTACAGTTGCTACTGGTCCTACACCATCACCTCCACCACCACTGTCATTGCTGTTATTGCTGCTACTAGTACTACTACTACTAATAATAATAATAATATTACTACTACTACTACTATTAAAATCTTGTACTGCAACTTGTGATTCCATAAATGTGGGGAACTTCTAATATAAAAATACTTTCCACTGAAGTGTGGTACAGTGAATAGAGTGTTGGACCTAGAATCAGGAAGAGCTAAATTCAAATCTTACCTCAGACATTTATTATGTGGTCCTGGGAAAATAACACCATGTGCCTCAGTTTCCCCATCTATGAAATGGCAATTATAATAGCACTTAACACCTAGGACTGTGACAGAATATAATAAGACAATATTTGTAAAAGATTTTGCACATCTTAAAGTGCTATGTAAATGTTTATTATTATTATTATTATTAATCATTTGGGAACATCAAGGCATTAAGGATCTTACCCAAAATCACATACTTAAAATTTATCAGAGGCAGCTGTTTTCTACTCTATGATACCTTTCATACTTCTTATTTTTATCACTTGTATCACAGGTCCAGCCTTATTGATAATTATTGAAACCTTTTTTAAACTACTTTCACTTATACCATTTATAAATATGGACCAGCACTTTCACTATGCCAACTTTTCTTTTCCTTTCTTTGCCTGGCATCCAGCCCCACTGAGCACAGCCATTGATTAGGCATTTCTCTTTAGTTAACAGAAAGATCAGTACATAAAGTCACAGTCTGTGCTCATTTCGCCTTTTCATTTGTGGTGCTCCATATTACATGAGGGCAGAGCCATTTGAATCTCTTTAATATTCATGATGCTCTCACCAGTCTGAGTGAAAGAGCAAAGCTTTTGATAGCAATCTGAGGAACTTGATTAACAATGTACTAATCATCAGTACCATTGACCTGATTCAAAACTGTTTTCAATTCATCCATCACTTTTATAACCAAAGATGATTGCATTACTTTACCATTTTTTATTTAAATAAAACCACATGAGCTGAAAATATCATGCCTTTTTTTTTAACTAAATGCACCTAGTTACCAATTTAATTTATTTTTTCAACCAAATATGAAAGTGACCTGTAATAACCAATTAGCCCAGGAATAGGCGTGGGGGAAAAGAACAGCATAAGCGGTCTGATGTAAAATCAATTCATTTGGACTTCACATCACTAAATGTTAAATTGTGCCAAGGAATTAACTTTGCAATAAATTGTTATTGTTGTTATAAAACGGAACTAAAGCATATTACCAGGAGTAATTATCCATATATCAGAATGCATTGAATGTAGAGTGTGAACTATAATTACTCCCCAAATTGCTTATCATTCAAATGATAATTCTAAGAATTCATTTCTGTAGCCATAACTTACTTTTGAATCTTCTGTAACTTATTTTAAAAATAACTTTTCTTAAAGTGCTTAGACAGGTTGTTTGAATAGAAAACTCAAAGGAAAATAATGTGCTTTTTGCTATTTAATATCACTTTATTATCATATATTAACAGTTGTTTCTCCTGGTAGAATGTAAATGCCTTAAAGCGAAATACTAGTTCATGTTTCTTTTTTTAACCTTTTTATGTTCACCATTTAGCACTGTTCTTAGCACACAGTCAGTGGCTAATAAATACCTGCTAACTGTTTGATTTAGAGATTACAGTAGAATAATATAACCATCTAGAATTTAAACAAGTCATGTTTGTGTCAAAATATCATTGAACCTTAGGTTTGATATTAAAGGAAGTGTTGAAAGCATGAAAATATAGAAAGTAACATCAATTTGAATAAAATCTGAAAAAGATTATATGACTATTCACCAGATAAACATGCTATATTTTTCTTATTAAACACATGATCTCAAATTAATATATGATTTATTTGAATATTTTCCATGCACACACTCTATAATTTTTAAAATACCAATAAATATTTAATATTATATGCAGAAGCATACCTATTAGAAAATGTCTTCAAATCATGAGGTTGCATGTGTTTGGTATATTTTCATTTTCTGTTTCATTTTTATTACAGAATCTAATTATGATGACAGTGCTTGTGTCTTTATTTACTTATTCAGGATGGAAAAACACACAAAGAACAATATCAACCATAGAAATTCTAGTTCTCTTAAAATACTAATTTGTATGTTTTAATTTCTTTATTCAAAAAAATCAGACAGTTGGACAATATGATCTTTCAGGTTTTTAATGGCATTTTATAGTATATAAGGAAAAGAAGTGGATCAAAGAACAGGCAGGACTACTGCTTGGAGTTTCTGATATAATATTAAAAAACAAGAGAGAAGGAAGAGCTGTTCGATTTCTCCCTCTTTCTCTCCTTCCTCCTTTCCCTTCCCCTCTTTTTTTCTTCTCCTTTTTCTTACCCTTCCTCTCCTCTCTTATCACCTTATCTTCCCCCATTTCCTCCCCAAACATTTGTATCTCCCCCCCCCATCTGTTTCTACTTTCTCTAGTAAAAAGAATGACAAGAGTATCCTATGTGAACAAAACAAAAGAGCTAAAGAGTTGATAATCAAATGAAAAAGTGAGATGGTAAAATAGCACCAAACTATCCTTGGTAAATTAAAGTCAATGTTCATATGAACAACATTCCAAAGTGCAGAAAAGAACTGTGGGATATAAGTTCCAAGCTAGTTTCAGGGATGTTTGACAATTAATGGACAAGAAAAGCAAGTTATATATAATACATCTTTTTTTCTTTTCTTCCATGTTTTATTCAGTATTAAGTTCAAAATTAATGTAAAATCAATATTTTTAAAAAAGAAAGTTTGTGAAGAAAAAATGTTCTGCAGAACTAGAAAAAAAAACTTTTTCCCCCAAAAATTGAAGAGAGACTACAAGTAGCCCAAACTCTAAAATACAGGTTCATGACATAAGATATGGTCTTTATAGGGAGGTATGGATAAGCAATGGCTTGTTCCCCTCCCCCCCCAAAAAATATGCATATATATATGTATATATATATATATATATAAGGCTTTTAATGGTCTTTTAAAGCACAAATCAAGAGTGTAATATAAAAACCAAAAATGTGAAAACAAGCTAAGGCTACTAAGATAAAGGCTTTGTGTCCAAGACAGGGAAGTAAAATTTTTGATATATCTACTCCAATCAGATCATATATAGGATGATATAGTCAGTTATGAACATTATATCTTGAGAAGAATACCAAAAGTTAGAGAGTATCAAGATGCAGGAAACCAACATGTAAAGAATCTTGAGACCATGTCTTGTGAGGATCAGCTATTGTCGAAAGATGATTTGGTTCATTTGAGTCCAGAGAACAGACCTGAGTACAATGGGTGGGGGCTGAAACATTAAATTAATATTCCATGTAAGAAGAACTTCCTAACAATTAAATATTGAAGAAGGGAACAAAATATGTCATGAGATAATGATATCCCACTTACCTAAAGTCTTTTGCAGAAGAAAAAAAGATAGTCAAGCAATAAGAGTTAGCATTCTTTGAGGAATTATTATATTCCAGACATTGGACTAAGCACTGTGGATACAAAGCAAAGCAAAAACAAAGTCCTACCCTCAATGAGGCTATTCTAATTGGGATATAATGTTACATAAAAGAGTGCAAACTGAGTGAAAGACAGAAGATAACCAACTGGGACATAGTAGTAAAGTCCATAATCAGAAGCACAGCTAGAAAGGAAGCATGACCTACCTTTCCTTGTTTGCAACATAGAGATCCCCAGAAGGAATAAACAGTAGGACAAGGAAACTCCCATGGCAAAGAAATGTTCTATAGTGAGAAGTTGCCAGACACTGAGGGAAAGTTCCAAGATGAAAAAGCAGGTGAGTTTTGGTGGGAGAGTCCAAGAGAGTAAGATACATTGCAATCTGAAAGATTCCTGTTAATCCTATTGCCCTAGAGACACTTTTTCAGATATAGGTTGTACTACATGAATTCTGAGATTTCCACTAACTCAGATCTTGTGATACTTTCTCAATTCTCAATTCAAAGTTCCTCTGGATAGTGGGGGAAAATGTTCATGATCCATCATAATGTGTTGAGAAAAACCAGATTAAATAGAAATTGGCAATTCTTGGGATTCCTTGACATACCTTGTGATGTAGAATTTGAATTCAAAGGTAAGGAAATTCTGAATGTAAGAATTGTGATGATTCAAATTAACCAAGTTCTAAATTATCACTTTAAACAATATCATAATTCTGAAAAAGAAAATTCACTCAGAAATGTGATACACTCAACTGGTAGATCATAAATAAATAAACACCATGAATGCTTCCAATTTGTAGCTAAGAATAGGTTTCCCATTCCTAAATTCAATTGTTGGTTCCCATGATAGAATGTTAACAACCGGGACTAAACTC
>JAJPUD010000241.1:742754-755672 GCA_023553655.1 Myrmecobius fasciatus
GAGCAAGGAAGGAAGGAAGAAGCAAGGAGAGAGGGAGAGGAAGAAAGGAGGAAAGGGAAGGAGGAGGAAAAGAGAGAAAGGAAGGAAGGAGGAGAAGAGGAAGGAAGGAAGGAGGAGAAGAGAGGAAGGAAGGAAGGAAGGAAGGAAGCAAGGAAGCAAGGAAGGAAGGAAGGGGAAGAGAGGAAGGAAGGAAGGAAGGGGAAGAGAGGAAGGAAGTAAAGAAGGAGAGGAAGGAAGGAAGGAAGGAAGGAAGGAAGGAAGGAAGGAAGGAAGGAAGGACAGATTATTCTTTAACAGAGAAGAGAATTTATCTTGAATAATTCTGTTTCAAACACAAGAATATGTCTATAGGGACACTTGTGTATAAGAGCCATGGCTATTATTTCCAAGGCCAGTTCAATATCATAGATGAAGTGATAACTTCATTTTTCAGTGCTATTAACCCAATGCCTTTCATAAACGCTAAATTAATTTTCAAAAATTCAATCTAAGATGTCTTTAGAAAAACCATGCATGAAAACACAACCCATTTTAAAAAGAGGCCCCATCACCATTAATGGGAAGAGAGAAATTATGCTAGCAAAGGTAGACTATTTCTCTAACATATTTCATTGTGCCTCTGCATATCTCTCAGCAGCAGGCTCGGCTGTACTGCAGTCACATGGCAAACATATCACAATCCCAGGCATTTCACTGATTTAACTGAAATACTGCAGTCATTGGGTACTCCCATATTGCAAAACTGATCTTCAGTATCTAATCAGATACCTGGAATATATGAAAGCAGTATAGTTAATAATCTTTATGTCACATGACAGAACTATCCAGTATAGTTATAATTAGTGTGTTAGAAAAGTGCTTTATTTTTCTAAATGTTCTGAAAAGAAGGAAAGAGGGAAGGATAAATCTTTCTCACAAATGGATCTGAGATATAGCTGCCCTGCCAATTTTAAGAGAATGTATCCAAACATCAGGATGTCTGGCATTGTGAAAAAAAACATCCGGATAATTACCTGAATTTTTTTTGCTTTTCATCTGGATATTTTGGCAACACATAGACAGAGTCTTAATGTATCCCTATCTCATACTTTGGAAAAAGCATGAAAATGGTACATTTCCTATTCTATGTATAAAGCCTGTCTTGACAGGTGGCAGGTGGGAAGACAAGTCTAAAAGGAACATGCCCCTGGATTTCTAAATGCTACATACATTTAAAAAAAAAAAAACATCATACAACAAATGCATTTCACACCTTCAATATGGCAGCCCAGTTCACATAACAAAGCAAAAACTGAACATGGAGGTGTAACTGAATCAACATCCTTCAATTCAGTAAATGCTGCTAAATTAACAAAAATATTTTAAAACAGCCAATAATTATAAAAGTGTTGCTTGCCATGGCATAATTATTTTATAAACCACATAACATACAACTGTTTCTCAGTCACAGAGGCCCTCTTCATACTGCACCATATGGCTAATGGCTTCTAGTGCACATCACACCATACTGAGTATTCTTTCTCATCATACTGTATTGGCTACTGCCTCAGTTTGCTGCTAATGTGTGTGTTACCCTTTCACTGCATGTTTATTTTATGAGATTGTGGCATCTGCTTTTGGTGTTGATTCTAAAATGACAAAGTACTCTGTTTTCAATCCTAGCTAGAAAATTACCTCAATATTAATTTCCCTAGGTGGATTTAAAAATGTAATTTTTGTTGTCTTTTGCTCTGAGTTTAACAAACAATTTTGGCCATTTTGATCTATGCCATGTATGCCAAGTGTAAGGTTGACAGTTATTAATATGTGCCCCTGATAAATGGAATGCGAGAAGGTCTTGTTCTTCTCCCAATTAGAAAGGTTCCTCTAAGCAATTTCTTTTCTCTGATTCTAGGATTTCTCAGAGATCTTAAAACATTAAATAAAGTCTTAAAATCCCATCTTCTTCAAACTCCAAAATTGTACATAAGTAAATTTTTCATGGTGAACATCTTAGTGAAAAGCAATGAATAACAATAGTTCTATAGCATTGTAGTTTGCAAAGTTCTCTCCAAATGGTATCTCATTTTATCCTCACAACCAACATTATAATTCTAATTTTGCAGATAGGAAAAGTATGTGAGATGAGATTTGTCCATAGGCCTTCCTGACTCGGTCCAACGCACTATGCTTTTTGTTACCTAGGTGCTGTATATTTGAACCAAGATACATACATGCACATTATTTTTTTTCAAATTAAAATTTTAGACATTATATTTTCTTTTTTGTTTTAAGTAACAATTAAACTAGATTGAAACCATGGCTACAGGATCTTAAATATTCAGCCAATTAGGTAAAAAAAAGTTAATCAGCTGGATGTTTCATCTATACATCCAAACTTGTCAAGCCTCTGGATTGAATGGATTTTTGCTCCATTGGACAGATATTTGGATGCTGTATGGGAGACTAAAATGAGCTAGATGAGCAAGAAAGAGAAATGTTTGGTAGAGTTTTAGCACTAGACATTTGATTAGGGACAAACAAAAATACCACAATAAAAACAATGACAAACTTGAATTGGCTTAACAGCTAAATTAGTGGTTTCTAATAAAGGAGTTGTCAATTGTTTATTTTAGGAGGAGCTGTGTGTTATATTTTGAATTTCAGGTATTCAAAGGCAAGCTTTGAAAAATCATTTTCAGAGTGAAAAATATTCCATTTCCTAAATAGTAAGAATGTTGCAACTTAGAAAAAAAAATGTTTACCCTCTTTGAATTTAATCAAATTTGTTGTTGGTAGGAATTAGCATGACTAGCGCTTAGCAGAAAATCAAGATGATTGCTCTTAACACTTTCCAGTTTTAAAGAACCCGACATGTTCATTTTGCATTACAGCCAACATAATTTTATAACAATTTGGCTTCAAACTCTTTTCAGAGATGAGTAGAATAAATGAATATGCTTTCCTACTTCAAAGAGGAATAATTTGTGGATGAAGTGGATTTTGTTACTCCTTTAGTTTGGGATAAGCCTGACATTGGTTAACAGTTGTGTTTCTAAAGCATTTTATGTGCTAGACATGAGCCATCGGGTTAAGAAAGTAGAATGATAAAAAAATGATACAGATTCGAGTCATAGGAGTATAGATTTAAAACTGGAAAAAATTAATAACTCCCTCTTTTTTTTTGCTGAGGCAATTGGGGTGAAGTGACTTACCCAGGGTGACACAGCTAGGAAGTGTTAAATGTCTGAGATCAGATTTGAGCTCAGGTCCTCTTGACTTCAGGGTTGGTCCTCTATCCACTACATCAAATAGCTGCCCTGACCCCCTCATTTTAAAAATGAGGAAACTGAGGATGAGAGAAGAGGGGACATTTTCAATGTCACCCAAGTATTAATTAACAGTCAGAACTTTAACTTTATTCTAAATCCATCATTCTATCGATTACATACTGCTTTTGTGACCCCACTTTTGCTTGGGACAAGACTGGAGTGTTCTTCTCCCCCTTGAAGTTGCATTCTAAATTGGAAAAAGAGATGCATCCCTGTGGTCAGTGTCCATGACTGGCTTAGACTCTGAATTGAGTTGGATAGTTGAGGAGATGTAATGTAAAGCAAGGCTCCTTAAACTTTTTCTACTTGCAACTCCTTTTCCCCTGAGAAATTTGTACATAACCCAGGGTATATATATAAAAGTGATGTGCAAATCAAACATTTACTATTAATAAATCATAATTTTGCAATCCCCACATTCAGTTACCCAACCTATATAGGGTCACAACCCGCAATTTAAGAAGCTTTGATGTAAACTACCAGAAACCAGAATAAAAATAAATAAATCCTGCCCTGATTAAAGTTGATACTCTCATTAAAAAATAAAAGAAAGCTTTAATGTTTATCTTCTCATCTTACTTCTTAATAATTATTCTACCCTTTTGCTAAGTGAGCCCTACATAAAAATGCAGAGAGACATCTATATTCAAAATCATTCACTCTCTCCTTCATTTGGCTTGGCTAAATAAAGCATATTGCAGGTAATTTTGAGTGTGTGAGGTGGAGAGGCTGACTGCTTCCTTGAAGCTTTATGCTTAGTCCTGCATCAGTTCACCTTTAACCCCTTCTATGACCAAACATGTTGATTCTACCGATCTTGTCACCCAAGATGCACTTAAAATAAGTTGGCAAACATGATGAATGCTATTCCTGAGCTGACTTTATTGCTAACGGCACCTCCAGAGCAGCTTGCTAGCTTTGGGAACAGAAACAATTGAGACTTTATTTTTTCTGTAGTTGAGAAGCTAGTCGGCAAGATAACATAATAATGTGTAACAAGGAAGGCTTGATTGACTTATCAGCTGCGATGATTAGCTTGGCTCCTGTTTCAGCACCTTACTGAGATGGAGAATGGAAGCTCAGCTCCAGACAGAACAGTGCCCCCCAGCTGGTTTAACTACCACCAGCCCCCACCACTTCATTTGGTTGCTGGCTAAAATTTGCAAGACCCATCTTCCTGGCATCTTATGATTTCATTAGGCCGGCTCATATGGTGATGCAGGGTGTGCAAGGGCACCAGGATACCCATTAGGAAATAAGCTGTTTCGATGCACCTAATAGTACCCTGGTGCCCAGGAAGAGTTAATTCACCTCACATGAGTGAACAGTCTCCTTCCAGAGAGCAGTTTGCTCACCCGGGCTCACCATAGGATTGGCCCATTATTAATATAGCTTTAGCCTTTGTTCCCTTCCACACTGAGTCCTGCACTTTAAATTTCCATTTATAAAAGCTGGGCTTTGTTGTTGATGTATATTGATATCAAGATAGGCTAGGGATGTTGGCATGAATATGTCAGGGGTGGGGGAAAGGTATTTTTACTATCAAATTAGAGCTTGTTTCAATGAAATAAATTGTTCTTAATAAAATAGAACAAACTTACTTAAGTTATTCTGCTGCCTCTGGGATATTTTTAGTAATAATTCTTAGAGAAAGAGAAATGGGTTCAATATGCTAAATTTTGCTGAATATTGTTAATAAAAAAGAAAGGATTTTAATTATTTGTTAATAAGTTCTCTCTTTTTTTAAATTGGCCTGCTCTAGTTTGGGCTTATTCTGTATTATCTTTTGCTTTTTTATTTTCAATCTAGAATCCATGCTATGATATTACTTCAATGAATGAGTAAAATAGATATGCTGGCTGTCAGCCGAGTAGAAAAGTGACTTCTCTGAGACTCATGAAATAAACACCAGTTGAGATTTTCCTCTCATTATTTCTCTGTTTGGGGAAAGTATATGAGAATATTTAATAAGGAAAAGTTAGAAATTAAAAATAGTGTCTAAAAGTCTTAGATACTTAAAAAGTAAATTAATCTTTGACCTCTTTCTCCTATTATACAACTCAAGTATTTTACAAATTATAGTACATATATACATAGAAATCTTTATTGTTTTAAATATACTTGTCAATCAAGAATACCTATTGAACTTTGGTATTATTGTTGCTGTTGTTTGAAGCAATTCCTCTTTTCTTAAGTAGGAAAAAAAGGGAGGGAAATTTATCTCTATAAGTTGAGGTACTTCTAATTCATCCATTTATTAATGGGTTCTCAATTTGACAAAATGGATCTTCCCTTTCTATTTCAATTGGAAGATATGTGTGTGTATTCCCATGTATATGTGCATATGTATATATGCAGGCATGTATATATATATGTGTGTGTCCATTTGTGTATATACATGTCTAAAAAATTCAGATTTCTAATTTTATATGGGAAAATGTCGCTAGAAACTTCCTCTTCCAATTCAGATCTACAATTAGATTATAATATATAGTTTTAGGGAGTTGCTTATGACATCAAGAGATTAAGAGATTTGCCCATGAACATATAGCTAATATTTATTAAGGGCAGCATTTCCATCCAGATCTTCCTAATTCTTCAACTGGCCCACTCTCCAACAGTAGACAGTCATGTTGCCTCTCAATCCATGTTGTTGTTTAGTCATTTTTCAGTCATGTCTGACTCTTTGAGACCCCTTTTGAGATTTTCTTGGCAAAGATACTGGAATGGTTTGCATTTCCTTCTCCAGCTAATTTTTACAGATGAGGAAATTGAAATACACAAAGTTAAGTGATTTGCCCAGGGTCACACAGCTGGTAAGCATCTGAGTCCAGAAGTGAACTCTGTTTTTCCTAACTTCAGGCCTGGCATTCTATCCACTGAAATACCTAGCTGCCCTCAACATACATATCATGTCTAAATAATATGATAATTCAAACAATACTTAAACTTGAATATCTTTTGGAATCATAAAGATACATAACCGCTATAGTAGGTAAGTTTCTTTTACAGAGAAGTTCTTTGGAAGAAAGGGAAAGTACAAACATTAGATCCCAATTAGTGCAGACTATGAAATCCATGAAGTGGTACCATTATTCCAATTCATGCTGCATATTTCTATTAGGCTAGAGCCAGTTACCAATTTTATATAATTATAACTTTAAATAATGATAATATGAAGACATGGGACCACCTTATATTTTCATTTTTGGCATTAATCAGGACCTAGCTATTGTCCAATTGCATTTAGGGACCCAGCCTTCTGAAATAATCTTATAAGAAAATAACTATCTTTGAGGGGAAAAAAAAAAAGCTTTGAAATGGAATTTTTGGCATATAATATGGCTTGCTCTAAAGGCATATTTTAATAGAAAGGTAGCAAAAGCAATATTACTAGAATAGATGTTACTCCTAAAATCATCATTTTGAAAGCTATAAAAATTTTATTAGTTTTTTTTAATCAGTCTATACTGTCACACCTTTAAAAGGGTGATATGTGGAAATATACCTCACCTTTTTGAAAGGTTGTGAGATCCTCATTATGCATGCCTTCAAAATCCTTGAAAAAGGTTAAACATTACACATGCTGTTTATATAATAATTTAGAATATACCCAGCATTTCACATCAAATTGTGATGATGCATCACAAAGGTACATGAATGTCTTATGTATCGAAGAGGGAATGTCATGAGGATGAATAATTATTATCTGCAAAGCATTTTAAGCTTCTTGAGAAGCAAATGTAACAGGATCCATCAAGAAATATCAATGGACCATGGAGAATCCTGGGATGCAAGCAAGTTTTCAAAAGGGAAATACAGATGGGTGGGGAAAAAATGAGAACATCTCTTACTCACTTGCTCTCTCTTCCTGATTAGTATTTATGTACTGAAGTGACTTCAAATGGGTTGTATATTAAAAATTCAAAGTATTATTCCATAGCACCTTTGGATTTCAAGAGCTAAACCTTAAAATCTTAATTGATTCTAATCTTATTATGGATGGAAGCACGTGCTAGAATGAATCACTGCATGGCACTCTTTATCATGTTCAGAAGATTGGCCTCATTCAATGGTTTTTGACATTTGACAATAATTATTTTGCCAAATTGCTGCTTCATCTGAAGATAAATCTATCTCCTAAGTTTTTGCATTAATTGCTGATAGATTTACAGGTTAAGTAATTCTTTAAATGAGGAAGAACATAAGAATTAATTTTAATATACATATGTATACATGTATATACATATGTATATTAAAATAGGAAGCATCTGTCTCTCATTTCAGTTCATTGGTTTGCATAGTACCAGCCAGTGGCCCTATATAATTGTCTCCATGACCATCCTATTTACAAGTGCTTGGTTCTATACTGCTTATTCCAACTGAATACTCTCAGATGCATGAGATCAGACCCTCTCCTTCAGGCATAATTTGTTTAGCAGGTGCACCTATGGACATTAATCAAATGATTTCCCAATAAGTACCCAGGGTGGGCCAAGAGTTGTTCACAACAAAAAAAAATAATATTTAAAAAAACCACTATCCAGGCTCAGTGAGGGTTTCTTTTTTCACTTCTTTTCAGAATTCTTTGTGTTTTTCCATGCTCTGGATCAAATCCCAAGATTATAAACTATAAGGAGCTACCCAAATCCAATTACTACATAAGAATATTTCCCATTTCAGTACTAAATAAGACTCAAAGTAAGTTAAAGGCTAGAGCTTGAATTTAATTCTTATCCTCATTAAGACATTGCAAGAAAATAGGTGAACCAAGCTAAACCTTTAATACACTTTGACCCAGTTGACCACTCTCTGGGGCATATGCCATAAAAAGTAATAAAAATCAGAAGTGCAAGCCCTAGGTATACCAAAATGTTTTCGGTAGCAAATTTTATAGTATCAAATAAATTAGAATTGAAGTGTGTATCCATTAATTGGGAAATGGCTAAAACAAATAGTACTATACAAATACAATGAATAACTCCCAGATATAAGATATAACAAATCCAAAGAAACATGAACGATTTCATTATCATTAGTATGGATTGATTGGGACAGAAACTAAATCCATAATTTCTTTGCTATAGATAATTCCTGGTTGAGGAAACTTTCTATTTACATGGGTAGGTTTTTGCACCTGAGAGTTTTGTGACCCATATGTGGTCATGTAGCCATTATATATCAGAGGAAAGATTTGAATTGGTTCTTTCTGGTTCTAAGAACAGCTCTCTATCTCCTCTACTATGCAGCCTCTCTGTGAACTTGTAGATGGAAAAAATAGTAGAAACAATAGAAAAAGATTACAGTAATTTCATACAGTTGACAGGAAGAGGATGTTGACATCTAAGTAATTGAAATGGACAATCTCAATCTCCAGGAGTGATGGTAAAGCACATCTCTCTTTGAAGACTCAATAGTGAGGGAAACATGTGTTGAATGATTTATGCAGAAGCATATCCAACCCATGTGTTAATTGTTTGACTTAATTGTTTATTTTTGCTTTTTTACAATGGAAAGTTCAATATGGACTCAGAAGACCTATTTTCAAGTTCTGCCTCCAAAACATGTTCTTGCTCAAAGTCATTTACTCTCTCAGAGGAGCAAGGGGAAATGACAATGAAGTAACAACAAAAAAAAATTATCAATTAATTGGTTTCATTTTAAAGTAGTGGATCATCACAGTCAGTCTGTCAATCAAATAGCATTTATTAAGTACTTACCATAGTAACCTCATTGGGCTATTGTAAGAAAAGCCCTTTATAAACTAAAATGCTATATTAAACATTATTCTCATTTATAAGATCTTGAATCCATTGTGTTGACCTCATGTCCACTACCCTATAGCAATGTTTTAAACATAGCAGGCTCTTAATAGAATCAGACTCAGAGTTAGAATGGATCTTGTTATTGTTGCTCAGTTATTTTTCAGTCATGTCTAATATTTTATGACTTCATTTGGGGTTTTCTTGGCAAAGATACTGGAGTGTTTTGCCATTCCTTCTCCAGATCATTTTACAAATGAGAAAACAGGAAAACAGGGTTAAGTGTCTTGCACAAAATCACATGGCTAACAAGTTTCTGAGGTCAAATTTGAACTCAAGAACATGAGTATTCCTGACTCCAGCTCCAGTATTCTATCCAATGTATCACCTAGCTGCTCTAAATAGACCTTAGTCATAGTTTAATTTAATCCATACCTGAACAAGCATCCCATCTACAATATTTCTCAAAGGAGTTCTGTTATTTTGTTATTTGAAAACATCCAATAAGAGGATCCCATTACCTTCTGAGGTCATTTATTTTATTTGTGAAATACTCTAATTATGAGGAAACTAATGACTTAAGACTAAAAACTTAAATCCACTTCTTTGCAACTTCCTCTTAGTCCACTTTGTCCCTCCATTGTCAAAGAAAATAAATCTATTATTTCTTCCATGTGAAAATCCTTCAAATGTCTCAGCAGCCTTCTTTTCCATTCCCGTGCCCTTTTCTTCCTCTTAAGAATTCTTCCCATAATCACAACTTTGAAGAAAAGCCTAAACTAGCCATTCTTTATTCTCCAGATTTTTCCACCATCCTCCCACATGGGGGGGGGGAGCGCCATTGGGGGAAGGAGAGCATTCATTCTAACTTTTCAACTTCCTTTTCAACTTCTACATTACATTATAAAACATTGAACTATGTTTGAGTTTTTTGTATTCTCGAGACCTAGCACAGTGTCTGGCACACCATAAGTGCTTAAAATGTGGTTGTTGACCAAATTTATAATGAATTATTACCTTTTATTTTCAAAAGAATAAAATAAAAAGAGTTGCAGTAACAGAGCTATATGTCAGGATTTTTATGCCCAATTTCTGTACATTATTCAAAGTCTATCACATGTCTACCTTCTCTATGAGTTTTTTTTCCTTAGCTCATAGTAATTCCTCTTTTTTGGGGATTGCTATAGAACATATTTTATCACTCATTTAACACTTTTGCAACCTTGTATTATTTACTTGGGGTGAGATTGAATCTTAGACTTATTTGACCCTCAAAACATCTTGAGGGCCTAAACTATTCCATGGTTTTCATTGTATCCCCAATATTAACATAGTATTTTATGGATATCTGGTACTTAATCTTTATTGAATTTTACATATCTTGACAGCTGAACCTTTGAAACAGAGCTTCTTAACCTTCACGTATCATGAATTCCTTTTTCAGTTCAGTCAGTCCCACCAGTCAGTCATTCAGTTAATAAAACATATTGGCACTTACTATGTGCCAGGCATAAATGCTGGGGATACAAGTAAAGGCAAGAAAGTGACTATCCCTGTCATCAAGGAGCTCACAATCAAGTAGCCTTTTCCAGAAAAAAAAATGTTGCCTACATCATAGTTGAAAGAATTGTTATGTTTTGGTTAGAGGAATAAGAAAAAAAAGACATGCTGAATGGGGAGGCTCCCATCTAAGTTCATTAATTAAAAGTCTGTGACCCCTTAGGTTGTAATCTTTCACTTTAAGATGATCTTTAACAAAAGTGCTTAAAAGAATGACTTCTACAAAGAACATTAATTTCTACAAATGACTTTAACAAATTACTGTTTAATTTTGTTAAACTAGTTCAGCCTATGGTCAAAAGAGATCTTTACCTTCTCATCAACTGGTGAAAACGGTCTGTGGCTCTCAAAGGCAAATTACTTGTCTGGTTTATAAGGTCCTTACATAGAGAAGCATTTCTGAAGCTTAAGTTATTCAGATATTATTCTAAAATTGTGTCAGAACAGAAATAATAATAAAACAACAGAATTTTCCCCCCATCTGAGGACTGTCTTCATCCATATCAGTAAAAAAAATCATTCTCTTCTTAGATTTGTGGCTCCAAAAGGGTAGGTTTGAGCTCAGTTTTTAGAACCTTTTTGTACTTCTATACAGGTCTCAAGCACTCTGGTGCTTCTTCCTTTGAACAAAAACCTTTATAAACTGATCTGAATGACTCAGTGGCCACATGGTTTCATGAGAAACAAATTCCTGATTATCTTTTAGTCAGTATGTTTGTACTCTGGACCCAGGAATAGCAAAAATAGACCTTTTCTAGCTGCCCCAAGCTTTAAAAAAAACCTTTTAGCATGAAGTATATGAATTGCTTTAGTATTTGATAACTGTAGTTCAATATCATCCTCCTTTTTAATACTACATGTTTTATTTTCATCATTTAAAAACATGATTTTAAGAAGAAATACGTGAACTTCACCAGACTGACAGAAGGATTCATGAGACAAAGAAAGTTGAGAACTCCTGCACTTGAAACTGGCCAGTCTTTTCTTTAAAATAGCTAATCTCATTCTTTTCCTCTCCAATTTGGAGGGTAGTAGGAGCATAAAGTTAACACCAAAAGAGGATGCCAGGCTAGAAAATTAACAAAAGATCCACACCAAACAACAGAGATGAGTTCTATGGTAGAAATAAAGGTTGATTGGTGAATGGGGTAGTGGTAGAATATCATGGAAATCAGTCCCTAGATCTATTATAATCAACTTGGGAGAAATTTCTAAAAGTGGATAGTGAGTGATAGATGGCACTCAGTTTTGGAAAACAAGTGAGTTCAATTGGCATTATTGTTTCAATGGTCTTCATTCTTCAATAAAAGCCCCTTAGATTTAAATTTCAATTCCTTAGACCTAGCAATATATTTTAAGATTAAGGGCTACATTTCTTCATAAACCCAAATCACTTGGCTCTAACCTTTAATCATTGCCTCAGACAAACTGAGCCCTGTGAAAGACCTCCCACTGCATCAGGGACCATCTCCAGTCATCCTGATCTATATCTTGCCACTGGATACAGATGATGCCAGAGGAGAGAGTGAGGCTGGTGACTTTGTATAGCTTTCTCTCACCTAAATCCAACTCACTTGCAAGTCATGACATCTCCTTTCTGAGGTCATGGTTTTCTTCAAAAATGAAGGACAAACAGCCTGTAAGTAATAGTAGCTGTCCCAGTGGGGATCCAATTGACCAGTTCTGGTTGAACATTTTTCTTCTTTCCTTCCTTCTTTCCTGCCTTCCTGCCTTCTATCCTTCCTTTCTTCCTACCTGCCTTCCTTCTTTCCTTCCTGCCTGCCTTCTCTCCTCCTTCTTTTCTTCCTGCCTGCCTCCCTTCCTACCATTCTGCCTTTCTATCTTCCTTTTCTCTTCCTTCCTTCCTTCTTTCCTTTCTGTCTGCCTTCCTGCATTCCTTCTTTCCTTCTTCCTTTCATTCTTGTCTTCCTGCCTTCCTCCTTTCTTCCTTACTCTCTCTCTCCCCTTCTTCCTTCCTTTCTTCTTTTGTGCCTTCCTGCCTTCCTTCTTTCCTCCTTCTTTCTGCCTTCCTCCCTTCTTGCCTTCCAGCCTGCCTGCCTTCCTTTCTCCTTTCCTCTTCCCTTCCTTTTTCCTTCCTTCTATCCTTCCTGCCTTCCTTCTCTCCTCCTTCCATTCCTGCCTGCATTCCTTCCTTTTTTCTTCTTTCCTTCTTCCCTTCTTCCTTTCATTCTTGCCTTCCTTCCTTCCTTTTCTTCTTTCCTCCCTCCCTTCCTTCCTTCCTCTTTTCTTCCTTCCTTACTTCTTCCCTTCCTCCCTGCCTTCCT
>JAJPUD010000241.1:755682-776609 GCA_023553655.1 Myrmecobius fasciatus
TCCTCTTTTCTTCCTTCCTTACTTCTTCCCTTCCTCCCTGCCTTCCTTCCTTCCTGCCTACCTTCCTTCTTTCCTTCCTTCTTCCCTTCCTCCCTTCCTTTCTTCCTCTCTCCCTTCTTTCCTTCTTCCTTTTTTCTTCCTTTCTTCCCTCTTCTCCCACTATTCACATAAGGACATGCCAATGAAACTTTCTACTGTAGGTTTTCTCTCCTTTTAACCAACTGCTGTGAACTCAAATCTTGAGCATTCTCATAGGCTAAAATTCTACCACCCTCACTTTTTCAGATAGAGACTGAGCCTTAAGAAGGTTTATTGTTACACAAAGAGAATTTGACTGGAGTCCTTGAATTACCAGTCTTGCTTAGACACTTAGCCTCCCACATAGTTTATGAGATTTGTATGTAAAACTAGCGAGTCTGATGCCTGAACTATCTAGTCAGAGTAGGCACACAGGTTGAAGCAATTGTCTGAAAAATTCAGACCCCAAAACAATAGCAACCAGGTAATTGTGGCAATGTTCTAGTTGGAGAGATTTCTATACTGAGTATATTGTACAAACAGCATGGGGAAAAAGAGAAAAATAAGAAGTAGGTCAAATAACTATGGATTCTTCAAATCACAAAGCCATTATGAATTATTATCAAGACATCTCACCATTATCAATAAAGTCCTATTGAGCTGAATTATTGTATTCATCACAAAGAAGCCTTTCCTGATAAAGTTTACACGTAATAATGGTTTGTTGAATGTTGTCTTAATTGAAAGCTGACTCTTTAAGGTAAGCTTGATTACTACCACAAAGAACCATTTGATGTTGTTTAGCTAGAGTAACTTATGGCTCCTGATTTCTATACCATCTCAGGCTTGAGCTCAAATTGTGGGGAATTATTAATAGTAAATATTTCTACTCCACACCCAACAGAAACACATTTATATATTTGGATATTCAGTACTATAGAATTAAAGGATTCTGAGATTTCATGATAAGAAAAGACCTCATAAGTCATGAACACTTATAAATATACATATATGTATACATATATAAACATATCTATATTTCTTCATATAGATATGTACACATGTATGTATATATTTATGAATATCGTGTTATATGTACTACAGAATATTATGCATACTCGTACATGCACATTGGTGTGTATTTATTATGTATTTAGTGTGGTGAAAGGCACTGTTACCACAGAGCAATATGTTGGAATCAGAGCATCTGATTTTGGCTACTAGCTCTGAAACATATCAGCTGGATGATGTGGATAAGTGTTGTCGCCTCTCAGAGTACCAGCTTCCCCCATCTGTAAATACATCAAGGATCTCTTACTTCTTTACTGGGTGAACTACCTCCATAAACACAAGCTATATATGTGCTTCATCTACATATCACTTGGTAAGATGTTTTTAGAAAGATACCTGAATCTCATAAAAATTTACTCAAAAACCCAAGGCCATAAAGCTAGTAAATATCATTCAGGATTTGAAATCAGGTCTTAATAACTAAGTACCTGACATTATCCATTATACAATGCAGTCTCATAGTCTTCAAAAATGAACATAGAATGCTTATGTGTTCTACTTTATAGGAATAATCCTATAATATAATAGGATATTATAATATAAGTAAAATAATCTATAATATAATGTAATAATATAATAATTACAAGGAAAGTTCTCTCTAAACCTTAATATGCTAAATAACTAAGTTTATAATTTGGGAGTGAGAAGGTCTATTGTAATTTCATCAATGTAAGGAGCTCCTGGTGTGAAAAACCACCCTCTACTAATGTAAAATGGCAACTTATCTGGAGCAGTGGGATGTTGGTTGTCTCCATTTACCCACATGTAGTGGTATCAGTCAGGTTTTGAAATGAAACTTTCTTGATTCTAAGATAGTACTATTTTACCATCTTAATTAATTAATCAGAACGTATTTAAGTACCTCCAAAGTACCAGGAATTATGCTGTCAGAGATACAAATATCAAAGTAAATCAGTTCATATTAATAAGATGTTTACACTCTACTGGAGGACACAACACATGAAGTAAAATGTTGACCAGTGAAGGGAGTTTCAGACTGAAGAGTAAGAGAAATTGTACATGGAGCCATAGAGCAATAGATCATCCTATTCTTTTCATTAGCAATGAGAATATCAAATAGAAATGGGTAGGGGGAAGATATAAGTTGTAACAAGATACCTGAGCTAGCTATGTCCTAATATTCTGGTGGTTGACTGGAAATGATTTAAAGATGTTCTAGGATTAGCTAGAAATAATAACTTACAGTGAGTAATATACTTTCTCATTATAATATAGATAGATATTTATGTTTGTGTCTATGTGGATATGATACCTTCTGTTTCATCTCTCACATATACCACTCCATATCCTGGTTCTGTATTTTTGTTCAGTCACCCCACCATGTTTAAAATACAGTCTATTATTAATTCTATCTCCCAGAATCTCTCACTTTCTTCAAGACTCATTTCAAGCAGTAGCTTACAGACAAAACCTTTCCTAGCTCCAGCCTCCCTTACCTTCTCAACTATCAGTGCCTTCTATCCTTAAGTACCTTGTTTATTTTTTGTTTATTCTACATAAATGTATTCTTTATAAGCTTGCATGTACACACATTATCTTCTACAAAAGAATATGTTATTCAAAAGAAGTAGCGCTGTCATTTTTTTTTTTGCCTTTCTTTCTTCAAAGTCCATAGTGTCTGCAACCTAGTAGGTACTTAAATGTTTTGAATGAGATATTCACTAAATTCCTTCTAGCACTAAATGTGAAAACATAGTAAGCAGGAATGGCAATTATAAGTGAAAGATTTTCTCTCTTAACTAGAATAAAACTGTATGTACCCCTAGCAAGATAGATGCCTTAGAAAAATTATGACTTTCTTTTAAATTATTTGGGGAATAGAATGAATACATTGTTAAAGCCTGTGTCTATATACACAAACTATGTTTTCTTAAATAACTAGATGAAAATTTTGTTAAAAGCAGTCAAATTCAATCTAACTGACCACCAACTAGTATTTTGCAAATAACCATTTTGAATGAAATTAACCATTGCTAACTGAAATTTTTCTGACCCTCTTCCCCTCCTACTTCTTTCCCCTCTTCTGTTTATCTTTCTAATTCTTACCACTTTCCTCTCCTTATAGGGTAAGAACATTGTGAGAGATTTTGTTTATTTGAATGTTCTCCTATGGTCCCCTTGAGCTTTTTAAGAAAAGCCATCATATAAATCTCAGAAAAAATATTTCCAATCATGGATCCATTTCCAATTGTTGGCCCTTAGTAAAAATTTTAGTAAATGCTAGAAAAACTTGTTATTGTCCATAGAATGTGATGCTAACCTCTATGGTGTTTATAAATCAAACCTGTTTGGTACATTGGCAGGATTTCATGAATTCCAGGTCCTCTATTGATAGATAAACACTATGACCAAATAGCTTCTTCTCAGTATAATTTCTGAATGGGATGCCAATCAAGCTGAAATAAATTGTTTAATCCATGATATGGTGGAAGGCCAGTTCAGCTTGATCTCATTTACCATCTCCTTAAGATAGAGCTTTCTCCTTTGGCCAAATTTAAAAAGCTCTAAGTTGTATAATCCATATGGCAAAGGTATGGCTCTGTTCCTATTATATGTCATTGTTAATACCTCATTTCCAAAGTAGCAGAACAGAGAGTTTGGTCAAACATAAAAACCTTTGAACGTTCTTAGGGGAATTAACTTAGTCTTTAGCTGTGTAAATGCACAATTTGTTTCTAGTATATAGACCTTGAAATGCGTTAGATCCCAAAGGGCATACCAAAACATATGGAAGACTCTGCTTGGGTCAAAAATTTGACTGATGTGATTTTGTCTTTGAAAATTAGTTTACAGATGGGCACCAAGGTGTACACAGTAACCAGGTTTTGTACATCTGTATACTATTTGGAAAACATTTATGTAAATCTTATGTAACAATTTCTGTCATAGCATTACTATGTGACAATTAGATATTGACACATGCATTTCTACCATCTAAGGAAATGAAATATGTGCTTTTTCAAATCTGTTTTTTGCCAGATAATTCCTTCTTCAATGTGTAGTGTAAAAGAATCAAAATGCATAATCCCATTAAAAAGAGAAGAAACTCAACTTGAAACTCAAGATCAATTCTAGATTCATGACTAGAGTGGACAAAAGGTCAATCTATGTTTCCCTATCTTGTGCTAATAAGGATAACTATCAACCAAATAGGAATCTTTGAAATGGAGAAAAAAGAAAAATTTTCTCCCTCTGAAATCTCTTCTCAAAATGCATTCCTGGGAACTTTTCACAGTTCTGAAAAGACATTTTACAGACTGTTCTACAGTTGATCAAATATTACTGGAATCATAAGATGAAAGCAAAACAGTCTGAAAGAAATTTTCTGCTTCTTAGCAACTAGAAAAAGATTAATTCACTCCTGGGCATTAAATGACTCTAAATCCCTCTTCCCTGTACTTCCATATCCTAGTCTGTAAGGAATTCTCTAAATTTAAGAACAAATGTGCCAACCAAGAGTTGAAGTAATCCCAGAACCTGGTGAAGAATTGGAACAAAGAGGGAAAAGTATGAAGGAGGTCTTTGCCAGGTTGAGAAATCCATTTGTGTGTGTTTCCCAAGAATTCAGAAGTTGATAGGCTCCATGGTTTATATCAATAAGTAGTCTTATTTCTTAAAGGATACTTTTAAATAGGTATTTTCAGATGTAAATGATCCTTTTGATGACTATAACATAGTTCTACCCACTTAACATAAAGCAATGGTGAATTCTATTAATGGAGGGTTAGAAGGAATCAAGTATTAATTTGGTTCCTCACAAACAAAATTATTATTTTTCTTTTTCAAGTCATGATGGAATTGTATTTATGACATGAGCCTGGAAATGATGGAAAAGGGGAGTATGGTAGTATGGCTAAACATTTGAATATCAACCTGAAAGGTAATATTATCCTTATGAGATCTCATGATTCAAGAAGAGAAGGTTGGAATAAGGAAATTGGAAGGGCTTCACAGTACAACTTCATCCTCTGAAAATGTTCTAAAATCCTACTTGCTTGATTTATTTAAAATTTTCTACTTTATAAAAGAGATATAGTAAAGACAAGTTTGCTTCAAAGCCAAGAAGATCTAGGTTTAATTCTCACTTCTAACATATATTGGCTGAATGACTTTAGACAAGTCATTGAATGACTAGACAACTCTTTAAATCTATAACATTTGGGTCTTTCAGCCTCAGTTTCCCCATTTGCAGAAATTATCCTCAGCTAGTATAGCTATATTCTGAGTTTCTTTTTAGCTCTGAATTTGTGATCCTATAAATCAGAGCAGGTACCATTGGTAGAGGAATTTCCTCATTAAAGATTTTCTATATTTATAAAATCACATATAGTATTTCTTCCAGTTCAAAAAAAAAGGGGGGGGGCGGAATAGTCTTTCAGAACTGGTGGTAATTAGGATAAGGGTTAAATTAAAGTTTACCTCGGCACTACCTATCAAGTAAAAATTTGCTAAGGAAATAAATAATGTAAACTAGATCATAAAGGGAATTATTATACTACATTCTTTAAAAGAACTAATGCTTTCCTAATACTTTCGAGCACTTGCAGAACACTCATTTACATCCAATCCATATGCCGATCACAGCTCATTCTTATCTGTTCATGCAAGCATATCTTCTAAGAACCTCTACTAGGCCTAGTTTGAGTTATTATATGTACTTGAAAGCAATAAAATGAATTAAAGAATATTTTAAGATAAATGCAAGACTGCCCCCTCCCGTGATGCAGAATTAGTTATGTTTTAATGTATTAAACTTCATTCTCAAATCAAATAGAAATGGTTTGTGAGTCCCCCTCTATTCTGGATTGTCCCTAACAATGGTCTCCTCTATTAGCCTGGCTAGTGGAGATCCGACTGCATTTGCACATCTCATATTGTTATGTGGCTCATATTCATGAGCATTTCTTTGCCTTTTGTTAAAATAACGTAATATCCTTTTCAGGGCCACAGAACTGTGCAACAGAATGCTTTGCTCTTGTTATTTTTATGTAGGCCTTTATTAGCTGTAGTCATCACAGAAGAGCACAAAAGCTATGTGGTGTTTTGATTTGAAGGGGGGAAAAATCTAAAATTCCTTTAAGGCATTCAGTTTGAATGGTTTAACTGTACCATAATGAGGTAGCCGAAGCTAAAATAGGAAAGGAAATTGTGAGGGGCAGTGCGGATTGCTTGGATTCAATAAGGATGTTAGTCTTGAATAGATGAAAGAAAGAAAACTTATTAGCATCATTATGAGGAGAATATGCCGTTGATGAGCACTTTGGAAAACCCATTCTGGACCAGTTAATCCCCTATGAGTGCAGCATGACCTCTATGCTCCTATTAAGTTCACTTCAAAATTGGTGTGAGTGCGATCTACCTAATAAGTGAGTGCTGGTCAGACGTGCAACTCGACGCCTAGGCACAGAAAGTCAGATGCAGCTCACAGATAATTACACCCAATTCATTCTGACTTCAGGAAGAAGGTACACATGAATATGGAGTAGGTGCCGCTAAATAAAATACAGATATGAGAAGCTGAATGCAAATTGCATGCACCGATCACAAGGTATCAATCTTCTTTCTGTATTTTCTTCTGTTTATATCTTAATTGTCCCATATGTCACAATAGACGGCAAGTCCAAACTGCAGGAATTGTCTCATAAATTTTGTAAATTTGTAAACATAACACATTAGTGATGCTTAATAAATGTACTGTTATCAACATTCTAATAAGCAATGGGAGAATAAGTGGAAGTGCTTTATGCCACTGAATAGAAATGTGCATATTCATAGAGAAATCTTTTTTTATATAAGCAGAGAAGGTAGAATTCAGTTTGCTAATTGGTCTTTGCCAGAACTCAGTATTTTCTTACATTTGGAGATGTTAAAAATCATTTCATTGGCTGAACTTTGAAGCCATGAAAATTAAATAATTCCTCTCAGAAGATTTCATATTTTCTTCTCATTTGAATAAAATAAATTGATGCTGAAACCAATGAAATTTTTCAATTTTAAGAACTGAAGGTTCGTTTTTTTTATAAGGATAATTCACTTTGGTGTTTGACTAATTCTCATTCTGTGTATAGTTTAGGCTTACTAAATGAAGGTAGATCAATATACTTTTTTTTTAATCATGATCGTAATAAAACAATGAAGTATCAATAGCCATCTTTTGGGCTCTATTATAACAGAGTAAAGAAATGTAGCCACGTTAGCTAACGGAGGAAAAGTAATATGATCTTTCTAGCTTGCCTATCAATATGGCAATGATGAAATTAGTGGATAATACTTCAACGGCCCACTTCACCAGGTTTTTGTGAATATGTCTTTCATCTCATAGTGCCCCTAACAGAAATCTTCTGATCTTAGCTTTTACCATAAGCTATCTTTGCTTTATTTCCTTGTGCTTTTAAAGTTCCTTTCCTCCCTTCTCCATGATGATAAGCACTCATAAATGAATGTGACACACATTGCATTCTAAACATTATAACTCTCAGATAAGATTCTTTTAAAATCATCTACCACTGCATAAACAAATCCAGACTCCATTCCTCAACATTTGAGTTCTACACTTGCAGGTTAATGATACTCCAAGGATTGGACAAGACCCAAAGGCTATGTAGTATTTTTGCCCTGGGCCTTTGAAGCTCACAGAGACTTTCTCAAACTGCATTTTATTAAGGCTGTATATTTTCTTTCTGTACAACTTGCTCATTTTCTTGTAATTCTCCTGCCCCTCCCAGCACCCCATATCCAGTTGAAACCAGTATTTCCCTACTAAGATCAAAGAGGAAATGTTGACATTCACCCTGTTGGACAGTTAAAAAAAAATTTCTTCCATAAGTATCTATTAGGCAAGATTTACTTCATGCCATTTTCAATCAACTGCACAGGCAAGCAATGTGTATATAAAAATAAATTCCTCCATTTGAGCTTACACAAATAGTTCTTCTGTACTTTGTTTATGCATGGGAAGAAACTAAGCATGTCTTCTGCAGTTCTATCGCAGGTCACCTAGAGGGCAGGTCCAGAATTCCTGTGATCCATGGAAACCTCTCGAGGGGGCAGAGAACAAGACCTGTTTGATCTAGCACCTGCTGGGAAACCATCACTTGAGTACTTTTCTTCTTTTTGTCAAGTTTTTGCCAGACAGTGATTATAATAAATATGGAAGGGACAGGACACTAGGAAACTTAACAGGAAAATCCATTTGCAATCAACTGAAATTCTATTATGAACCACTGATCAATAAGTCTATCACAGGGCAGCCAGATTATCAAGAATAGAAAGCAGCACCAGGATAGACCTGGTCCACATGTTTTAGAGATACAAATGTTTGGATATGGTATACATCCACAGTATGGAGGATGCATTCTGAAGACAAAACAAACTGTTCATTGGCTCAAATGTGTGTGTATATAAGGATAGACAGAGAGATAGATATACACACAAATTATACACATATATAAATGATATGATTATATATGTGAATATATATAAACATGTATATAGATGTACTTGTAAATATTGCATATATTTCATGTATATGTTGTTTTAATATATATTGTATATTATATTATGCATATATCCAAGTATGAATGTATTCAAGTATGTATGTTATGTATGTTTCTGGGTATAGATATATCTATATAGCATATATGTATATGAATGTATATATATATATACATATGAGTGTGTATATTATATAGTACATGCTCGTGAATATTCATGTGTGTTCTTTGTGTGTATATATTGATGCATACCTGTAGACATGTATACACCGCAATGTAACATATGCATATAAACATATATGTATACAACTGTGTTGTATACATATAAACACATGTGTATGTGTTCTTTGTGTGTGTTGGTACATGCCTGTAGATATGTACACACAGTGATGTAATTATGATATATACATATAAACACACGTGCTTACATGGGTATTGTACATATACAAACTATTTCTAAAGTCAATACAAATAATTTCAGGACTGATAGTACTCTTGTTGCTTAAAGATGGAAGCAGCCACTATTTAAATAAATGGCACTACCATTTATTTCTTTAGAAATCTATAAATTATAACACTGTAGCAGCAACATTTTAGCAATTGTGGAAAAGAGCAGCTAGCTTTCCCAAACACCAGGGTGATATGAACATTTATTGAAACAGTTGCCAAGCTTCCATGTAACAAGCCATTATAGAAATAAAAAGCCTTGCAACACAGCAATCTCAATCTAATTCAATTCAAGAAGCAATTATTAAACTCCTACTATGTGTCAGACATAATATCAGGCTTCAATGAAACAGATAAAAATGAGAAATAGACCATGCCCTTAACGGGCTTCCATTTTCATTGTAAGAAAAAACACATGCATAAGCAAATAAATGCACGCTATAGTATGTCAAACTTCTGGAAATGTGAGCATTGAGTCATGATTATTTACATCAATGAGTAGAATCTTATGCAGATATTTCAGGCTTAAACCTGGGTTACATAAAAAAAATCTAAAAAGGAAGATATGGAAAACTGGAGAATATTTAGGTAATGTCCCTAAATATTGGTTTTATAAATGTTCAAAATGTATCTTTTCTCTTTCATAGGGAAAATAAAGGGAAAAAACTTTTTGCAAATTTTTACTTTGCAAAGTAAAATTAAGTCTAGAAATCACTGCAAAAATAATAGAGAATTCATTCTTAACAGATTCCATTGATATCCCTTCCTGCCAACAAACTTTAAAAGTTCCTTAGTATCATTTATTCAATATTATCACCTTCAAAAATATAAAAATTTTATTTGGATTTGGAGGGTTTAAGGGGAGAAACTAAATTTGGGGGGAAGGATTTTTACAGGCTTAAAGCTTCTGACTATTGGTTCTTGAACAAGAACTTCATACACACACACACACACACACACACAAATAAGCAGTCCATTCACTTCTCTAGCTTCAAGAAAGAAGGATGCAGATTGAAGAGTCACAACAAACATCTGCATTGAAAAAATGCAGCATTTCCATTTAGCCAGGTAAAATGAAGCATGATTTATTATAATGATAACAATCACACTAGTACTTATACAGAGAGACCTGGGTAGAAACTCACAGGTGAGTAAGCTTCCTCTCCCTATACAGCTCGGCACCTTCTCCTCAGGTTTTCCCATTCTTACTTTGAATGTTGCCTAGAGCACTCACTATATGACCTGCCCAATCATCAAGCCAGTATGTGCCCCCAAAAGAACTTGCATCTAGGTCTCTTGGGCTCAGAAATCAGATTTCTAACCATTATGCCATACTGCCTACAGTGTTTAGATAGCACTTTAAAATGCTGAAAGTGTTTCACATACATTATCTCATCTCCTTCAAACCTAACAATAAAGGGAAAGTGACCCTAGTTATTCAGTAATTCAATATTCAATATACATAGCATGTCCACATTATAGAATAATTTATTTGTTCTTCTTGAACCAGTTTTAAAGAAAGACAAAAAACTGTCATTCATTTTGCTTTTGTTTCCTCAGCGCCTTAACAAATGTTTGTTGATTGCTCAATTGTTGGATGAAAATTGCTTTTATGTAGTATTAAATTAACATCTTTTCAGGAAGTGGTGGGTTTTTCTAATAAACCCCTTCATGAAACAATTTTGCTGTGCTTCCCAGAAAGAAAGTAATGCCTGATTTTAAGTCAATTTCAAAGTATTTTGGTGGGAAAAAAACCTTTAAAACCTGGCCCTCTATAATTGACCCAAACTGAAAGAGACAGCATGAACTCAATTTAGATGAATCACACTTTTTTTTGGCATTTTCTCTTTTCTTCTCTGATAAACATCTCCTCAGACAGCTTCCTCCTGGTCCAACTTCCTGTTTAAATTCACTTTTTCACCTACTCTATTCTTCTTTATTATTTTCTGCTCCTCCCTTCACACCAACCCTTCAGTTAGTTAGTCACTACATTATTTCAATTCTTGGTTCAAACCTACAAAAATTTACTTAATAACAACAATAATAATAATAGGCATTTATTTATATGGAACTTTATGATTTCCAAAATATTTTGTATATATTCCTCATTTGAACCTTACAACACCCCAAACAAGCTAACTACAGAAATTATTACCCCAAATTGCAAATGAAAAAACCATGATTTGAAGTCACTCAACTTGCCTGTTAGATAGAAAATGTCAGAAGCAAAATTTGAATTCATTTCTCTGACTTCAAATGCAACATTATTTGCTAGGATCTTTTGCCATTCAATTCAGGCACTGTTCAACTTGGGGAACTCTTCTTCATTACTTCTCTTCTTGTGACATTTTTTCCATTACGTCTACAGTAGAAACTGAAATTGAAGACAAGAAAATTTGGATCACAGATGACAGGTGGTTTCAGGTCCCTGTCATATAGAAGATGGATTAGCCTTGTTCCACTGGACACCAGAAGACAGATTGAGAAACAACAAGCATAAAATGCCAAAAGGCAGAATTAGGTCAACTAAAGGAAAAAAAAAAATTGTCTAACTGCCCAAAAGTAAAATGGGCTCCTTCTTTAGGTAGGAAGATTGAATTCAGTAAGATATTCACACTCAGAATGTATGAACACTTCTTGGTATTGTATAGAGAGGATTCTTAGTTGTGTGAGAAGCCTAGGCCTCCAAAGTCTCTTCCAGGCTGAGATTTGGAGATTATGAATAGAAATTTACAGTATGCAAATTGTTCAAGATAGTTCATTTTCCCAAGTTCAACTCACTAGAAATGCAGATAAGAAACTGAGACAACATTGACATTCATTGTAATTATCTCTCTTCCTAGTATTTTCAAAGAGTAACTTTAGCACAATTTAGTGTTTCTTATAGCCCTTATACTTCTCAGTAATACTAATAACCTACATTTTAGCACTCTAGTCATCTCTATTCTTGTTCTAAATATTGATTTCTGTGAAGTGGTAAAGTCTCATGCAAAAGTTTCTCCAGACAAGGACAATCTATTATTTTCCAGTTTATCTATTAAAATAAATGTGAATAAAGAAGTAGAAGGTAGCCAAGGCTCTCAACTCCAGTCCCCATCTTAAATAAGAAAGAAGCCCAAAGATGCCATACATTCTGCTCATCTCCCACTCCCCCTGCCAAAAAAGCAACAAGGGAATAGAAGAAATGCAAGACATTTTTCCCCTTTTTACCTTGCAGTGAGTTGTTTTATTTCTTTGTTCCTGCAAGGGAAAAAGGGGAAAAAAAATCTTGGCATTTCTCCTGAGTCCTGATGCTATCTTTATATCCCATATGGCCCTGCTAGCTGAGACCCAAGCTCCTCATCCCTTGGGGCTGTCATAATATCAGATATTAACTTTCAAATATAATCCCTTGACAGTATGCTGTCAACAAAGATTAACCAATGAGAAATATTGAGTAAACAATGTAAGAAAAGAATCATATGATGAACAAGTTTTTTGTATCAATGGTAATGGAGCCAAAAACTTCTAAAGATGAAAATACTGCTCTTAATTTTAGAAACTGCACAAACTCTTGATGGATTAACCTAAGAACTACCAGAATGGTTCAAAAGAGGAATAAAAAAATAAAGAGAATTGGGGGCAGCTAAATGGTACGGTGGATGGAACACCAACCCTAGAGTCAGGAGGACATGAATTCAAATCCAGCCTCAGATACTTAACACTTACTAGCAGTGTGACCTTGAGCAACTCACTTAGCCCCAATTACTTCACAAAAAAATAAATAAATAAATAATAAAGAGAATTGATAAAAGCAAAAAAGACAGAAATTAGATTTCCCAAATAATGAATTACTAATTCTAACAAAAACGGTGATTGTAGGGAATTTGGTTGTGAAGTAATTTAATTTCTTTTCAAACAAACTGATACTTCTTCTAAACTAACCTATTTCTATTGAAGGTAAAGTCATTCTTCCAGACTCCCAAGGTTGTAACCTCAGTGTACCCTCAATTCTTCACTCTTTCATCCAATGTAACCATTTTGGGGGTCAAATCCAGGTATATCTACTTGTACAACATCTCTTGCACTCATCTCCCATAGTCACAAACCTACTTTAAGCACTAATTACCTGTGACCTAGACCATTACGATAGCCTCCTATTTGGTTTCCCAACTTCAGTCTTTCTTCACTTCTGTCCATCCTCAACATAACTACCAAAATGATTTTCCTAAAGCTTAAGAATGGCCATATCACCCCCTGACTTAATAAATTTCAGTGGGTCCCAATTGCTTCTAGAATAAAAATATAAATCCCTAAGATTTTCTTTTAAAACTCTTTAAAACTTGGCCCAATCTATATTTATACCATATCATACCACAATCCCATCTCTCACTTTCTGAACCACAGTCCATCTGATCATCTCTTTGCTCCTAAAACAAGACTCTACTGCCTGTCTCTAATTGTTTGTACTGGATATCCACCATACTGAGAATGCATTCCATTCGCAATTCTGCTGAATAAAATCACTATCTTTACATAGCAAGTTCAATAACTACTTTCTATAAGAATGTTACTTGATCCCACCAAGTTATTGAATTCCAGTGTCTTCCTTCATATGATTATAGGATCATAGATTATGAGTTGAAAGAAATTTTAGAAGCCGAGTCCAGCCCCATCATTTGCAAATGAAGAAATTAAGTCTGAATAAAAATAAACAATTTCCCCAGGGTCATATGCTGTCATAGGTAGCATTTGAACTCAGGCCTCTTTTAATCCAAATCCAATACTCTTATCAATTATCCTACCTAGCTATCTCTCAACTACCTAACTACCTTATATTTATTTGTGTTTATTCACAGTATATTTATTCTCTTTATATTTATGTCCTTATCCCTCTCTTCCCCCCATTAAAATGTAAGCTTCAAGATGAATTAATGTTCTGAGAAATTAAGATTCTCAGAAAAGTTTCCAAAAGAGAGTAGAAGGAAGAGGTGATTTTTTTATCACACTAATACTTAAAGTAAAACTGGTGGTTCATTAAGTTTGGCCTTAATATGGTAAGTCAGAAAAGTGTTGAATGAGCACAGGTAAGAAAAAAAGAAAATCAAATCAGTAGTGAGATTTTGTCTAGAAGTAATCCCTACATTTTCAGTTCAGACAAGATGTGGAAACTAAATATTTTTAGTGTTTGAGTAAAGCTTTTGTTCCTCAGAAGTACAGAAGAAATGAAGAAGGAAATTGTATGCATAAAGCATATTATTACATTGCCAACAAAGTTCCATATAGTCAAAGCTAGTTTTTCCATTAGCTACGTATGACTTTGAGAATTGGACTATAAAGAAAACTGAGTGCCATAGAATCAATGCTTTTGAATTGTGATAATGAAGAAGAATTTTGAAAATCCCTTGGATAGCAATAACATCAAATAAATCATTCAATAATTAATTCATCCTAGTCACTGAAAGGTCAAATACTGAAGCTGAAGTTTAAATACGTTGGCCGCATAATAAGATAACAAGGTTCATTGGAAAAGACTCTAATATTAAGAAATATTGAAATTAAAAGGAGAAAAGTACAGCAAACCATGAGATGGATAGATAGTATCATGGAAGCAATGAATGTGAACTTGGACAGACTTCAAGAGATCATGGAGAATAGAAAGGCCTAAAGAGCTTTGGTCCATGAGGTCACAGAGTCAGACACAACTGAAATATTCAACATCAACAATAAAATGCCTAAAGCCCTCAATTAGGGCATTGGATTCTAGAGAAAAAGGAAGAGGATGGAAGAGAGTGAAATTAGAACTTTTTTTGGAAGGGACATTTTAATAGATAAATTTCTGGAAAATTACAAATTAATTCCATTCGATTAAGAGAATGTATAAGGTAGAAGGAAAGAGAATAAACATCATGTTTTTGTCTGAACTAGTTTGGACTAGATAATGGAGGTGTTCATGAGTGATACAAATGATGAAAGATGAAAATTGGATTAGTGTAAGCAAAGCAAATCACGGAGACTAAGTACACTAACCTAAGAGACAAGGGGGAATAAAATATAAAACAGTTTTAATGAAAGAAAACAAAAATTGTAAAAGATATGAGTATATATGTAGATATGTATATCTAGATTCATCTTTCCAATAAAAATACAATGATTTTAGGGATGCATTGTTTTTAATAAATTGTTAAACAATAAACTTACCAACAAAACACTTAAAACATAGAGAAAAGTGTAAAAAGATCAATAAAACAAAGATTTTTTAAAGGAGGAAATGGAACAATATTATGCTTCAATTTGCTCTAGAAAGAGAAATTTCTCAATATGAAATAGAGAAACAAAAAAAAGAGAAACAGAAAAAAATGCATTATGCTTAAAAAGATGACAGAGTTAAGGTAGGGGAATAAGTATATTGCATCCACTTTGTGCCCAGCACTATACTAAAGATTTACCACCATTATTTCAATTGATCCTCACAATGACCTTACCATGTAGGTACTATAATTATCCTCATTTTACAGTTTAGGAAACTGAGGCTTTGAGAGGTTGTGACTTTTGCAGATTCACAAGGCTATTAAATATTTGAAGACAGAATTGAATTCAAGTGTTTCTAATTACAGGCAACTAGATGGATCAGTGGATAGATTGCTGGGTTTGGAGTCTAGAAGATCTGAGTTCAAATTCAGCCTCAGAAACTTATTAGCTTTGTAACAATGAGTAAGCTATTTAATCTCTGTTTGCCTTAATCAACTGGAATAGGAAATGGCAAACCACTCTAGTATCTTTTGCAAGAAAATCCCATGCACAGTCTGATACACAGGATTAATTCATGAAGAGTTAATACTCTCAATAAGGGATGAATAAATCAAAGAAATAATAGTCATAGTAATTATATTTAAATCAAATTATAACTATCAAAAATTATCAAAAGTTATATACAGTTAAAACTGTTTTCAGAGAAGATTTCATACGCCATATAATTTCATTTCCTTATTTTACAGATGAGAAATTCACACCCAGAAAGGCAAAGTGATTTTCCCCAAATCATATAGAACACAAGTGGCAAAGCCAGAGTGCAAATGTAAATCTTTTGAGCTCATCAATTTTCTCATAGATTACAATGCAAAATTATATACTAGCAAAGAGTGTTTTCAATGGAAGCAAATGATTATCTAAAAGAATAATGAAAGGGGTTTGTAATTGCCACAGTGAACAGAATATCAGCGCTGGGGTCAAGAGTTTCTGAGTTCAAATTCAGCCTCAGATATTTAACACTTCCTAGTTATGTGATCCTAGGCAAGTTATTTAACTCCAATTGCCTCAAAAAAAAGGAAATATATTTTTATATCATACATATATATGTATATATACATATATATATATATTATCAGGGAAAAATAAATCTATACATGAATGAATAAGCAAAAGTGCAAAAGGAAAAATAGGATTCCTAGTTCTAATAGATTTAAAATGAATTCTGTCTATCATTTAAAGAGCAAATGATACCTAGAAGAGAAAAAAATTCTAAAAGAAAGAAAGAAATATATTCTGTTAAATACTTTTATAAGATCAATATAGTACTGATACCCAAATCAAACAGGACCAAAGCAGAGAAATTTCATTTAGAATGAAAAAATGTATAAATATGAGGGAGTTAATCTATCAATACATGCAAGGACTTCTATAGATACAACTAAAAGCACTCCTACAGAAAAAAAAAATAAAAGAAAGAAATACAAATAACTAGAAACATTCAGTGCTTCAGGTTAGGTCATTCCAATATGGTAACAATGCCAATTCTACCTAAATTAATTTATAGATTTAAAGATATCAACCAATATAGACGAAATGATTAAATTTATCTCAAAAAAGGTCTAGAATCTCTTAGGGAATGTGTGTATTAGGAATAAAAGAGGAGATACATTATTACTAGATCCTAATTTACATTATACATTTTAAAATCTTAAAATAATTTTACATTGGTTAAAATAGAAAAATAGATAAATGGAGCAAACTAGATAAAAAAAGAAGCAAATTAATGTTTGTAGCCCCATAATTGAGACAAGTTAAATTTCAGGGTATTCCCCATTTCAAAATTTCATAAAAACTTTTAAGAAAACTGAAAAACAAGATGTACATAAAGATCTTAGTCACATGGCGTAAGAAGCTTCAAAGGATATAGGACCTAAATATTAAATCACAAGAAAATAAAAGCAAGTAGCTTTCAAAACTTTGTCAGAGAGCTGGAAAATTTGTAATTAAAGAAAGGAGAGAAGTCATAAAAGAGAAAATGCATTTGAGTGATAGAAAATTTAAACTTTTTTCACAAATCAAATCAATTCACACTGAAGGAGAGAAACTTTCAAGTTCAAAATAAATATTTCCATCAAATATCACTGACACAAAGTTTTATATCAGTAAAAATTTCAGAATTTCTTATACCTAGCACAGTGTCTAGTGCACAGTAGGCACTATTAATTAGTGAAATTAGTGAAATAGATATTATTTTATTAATTAGATAGTTTAATAGAAATAGATAATATCAAGAACTACTTCTCAATAGATATAAATGATTTTCAAAAGAAATTCAATGTATTAGCATTATAATAAAAATATGATCCAAATAATTCAGAGCAAATTAAAACTATTCTTAAGTTTCAGGTGATAATCAGCAAATTGCAGGGAGGGAAGGAATATGCAAAATTAAAAATGAACATTAAGGGGAGATATGAAGAAAACAGCCTTACCTGTTGGTTGACTTAGGAACTTTTCTGAACAATTCTGACAAAACAAATTGGTAATTGAGTGAGAATAAATTGTTCATTCCCTTTGAGTCAATTATCTTACTACTGGACATATACTCTGAGGAGGGCACAGACAAAAAGATTCAACTTACCAAAAATTTTATATTTATATTTTTTCTTTTAATAAAATATTAGAAACAAAATAAATGTTCATCATAGCTGAACAAACTAATATAAGATTTGAATCAAATATTATCATACAGTTAAAGATGGCAAATATAAAAATCTTTGAGAACCATAAGATTAGAATAAACCTACATAATGAGATGAGTTAAATAAGAAGTAACTAAATAAAGAAAATGAAAAGAATATGAAAAGTAAGCTGCAGTCTTAGTATCCAAAATATTTGATCTTGGTCTCAAACAATAGATGAAATATACCTTTCTAAGGGGATTCTATGGCCTTTTTTCCCCCTCAACCATTTTTCTTCTTCTCAAAGAAGGTTCAATTTCTAGAAGAGTGGGGTTAAGGGAAGGAAATGGAGATGGTATCCAGAAATTGGTGTGATAACTTGATTCTCTCCAAAGCTTTCAACAGATCCTCCTTTTCCATCTCTTTTTCTTGATTATTAGCCATGTCTCCTCACTTAAATTTGACTCTGTTCTGATATTCTCCTCTCCTTCTACATGTTTGTTTGTTTGTTTTTGGTGATTCCATCAGTTTTCCTGTATTCACCTCAATGCAGATAATTTCCAAATGTTTATATCCACCCCATTTATTCCCTGAGGTTCAGTTCAATATCAAGGAATTTCATCTCCCAACTAAAGGCATTTTCCCTAGTTGTCCCTCAAACCTGCAATGCTCTTCCTTCTCATCTCTCTCCTATGACTTGTGTTAAGACCCACCTAAAATCCCATCTACAGGAAACATCTCCCATACAACACCCCCCATTTTAGTGCCTTCTATTGGCTGCTTATTATCAGTTTATTCCAGATATATCTTGTTTGTGCAAAGTTGTTTGTTTATTAGGTTACATATACAGCCAGTGAATATCTGAGGTTGTAATTGAACTCAACTAGTCCTGACTCAGAGTTCCATTCTGTCTAATCTCTCACCTAATTGCTTGAATAAGAGGTGAAGATTTAAAATGTTATCAGTTCACAAGGAAACCTTTTATCTTCACTATTATTATGCTAGCTATCACAATAAGATTAAAGTAAGAGAAATAAGCAAAGGTAAAGAGGAAACAAAATTATCTCTTTGCAGATAATAACAAACAACTGACTTCTTCATCTACATTTATCTCACATCTCACAGAAAGCTATTAGTTTATCCTCATTTCAGATTTGGAAATTGACATTCAGAGAGTTCTAAAGACTTGGCCAGGAACACAGCTAGTCATAGAAGAAGGAATCAAATCTATGTTTTCTTGATTCTAAATAAAGTATAGAACCAATATACCATAGTGCTTCTTACACTTCTTACACTTACAATTGGTGGTTCAATTAAAGAATTCTATAAAATCCAATAATTGAGATAATTAATAACTTTGATAAATATCAGGAAGATAACTCATGGGAGAAGAAACATTATCAGCATGTTGGTATATTATTATTAAGATCTGGAAAAGATAGGAAGACATGTCAAGACAAGACAAAAAGCATTTATTAAGCTCTTACTATATTTCAGGAATTATATTAAGCAATGGAGTTACACAGAAAGATAAAAAGCACATAATAATCTAATGGGAGGGGAGAGCATGCAAAAACTATGTGCAAACAAGATTGATACAGAAGAAATTGCACATGATCTGAGACATAAAACAGTAACATTAAGGAGAGGTGGAAAGGGCTATGTGCAGAGAGAAGAATATTGCTTATCTTCCATTCTTGAAGAAGACCACTAAGAGAGTAATATCTTGACCTGCAATTAAATTCATTTAAGTGAGTGAGGGCTGTATAGTATTCAACCTCATTCTCTCCTCCAAAGTCATCAGAGGCAAGACATAGATCAAGATGACTGGCAATGGCCCCGAATGTCATGGGGATCTTAGCCTTATAATGTAAGGTTTTTTCCAGGTCTCAGTTGTCTGAGGCAGCATCCATTCAGTGATTTAAGCCTAAGTAAGAATTAAGGCAAAACTTGGCCTAGTTTTCCATCGCAAAAAAAAAAAACAAAACAAAAATCACTGTTCTTAATTATATTATTATAATATAATTATAATATATTGCAATTATTTTATACTTATATGTTATATATAAATTATTAATTAATATAAATATAATATAAATATAGTAAATTATACTTTATAATCTCAAAGTTTTAATAAAATTCATTTAAGCTCACAAAAGAATATTAAGAAATATAAAGAAAGAAGAAACAATAATGGAGGAGGGGGACAGACAAGACTTAATAACAAATACACCTAGCAGTTTGATGTTGGAAAAACTCAAGAAAAAATACTACAAGGAGAAATACTTTATTTAATAAGAACTACCAGGGAAACTAGATAGTAGTCTATGGAAAATAAATTAAGACCAGAAGCTTACACCATATATCACAATAAATTCCTAATGCCTGACTATCTAAATATAAATCAGTCATTCTATAAACAAATAGGAGAGAGTAAAAGACTACCTCTTTCACAGCAATGAATTGAGGGAAGGGGGAATTTAAGAGATTGTATAGAAAATACAAGAGATTATAAAAGATGAAATAGACCTTGAATATATGCAATTTAATAACATTTGTACAAATAAAACCAATACAGATAGAATCAGAATAAAATACCTGGATACATGAGATTAAAGGATGTGAAATGCTTTCAAGAAATATAAACTATCAACCAATACCTGAAGTTATTTTTTTCAATCACTAATAATGAGCCATCATCTCATCCCTTATTATCTTAGCAGAAATGAAAATATCATTGGAAAGCTTGAGGAAAGATAGACACAATAATTCACTGCTGGCAGAGCTTTGCATCAATTCATCAGTTTTAAACAACAATTTGAAATAATGTAAGAAAAGGGGCAGCTAGGTGGCACAGTGGATAGAGCACCAGCCCTGAAGTCAGGAGGGCCTGAGTTCAAATCTGGTCTCAGACACGTAACAGCTGTGTGACCCTGGGCAAGTCACTTAACCCCAATTGCCTCAG
>JAJPUD010000241.1:776709-822160 GCA_023553655.1 Myrmecobius fasciatus
AACAAAAGCTGGAAGAACAATTATAAGAATGAACAAATTCTAATACATGAATACAGTGGAATATTTCTGTGTCATAATGTCTAACATGATTAATTCAGAGAAATGTGGGAATTCTTTTATGAAATAATTACAAATGAAGAAAGCAGAGTTATATACTCAATGATAACCACAATTTTTACTCTATTACCCAACATATTTCCTCTATTTCTATTTGGGGAGGAGGGGGAATCGGGCTTATATTCACTAGATGATATAGTAATTAAAGACATATTAATGAAGAGGGTCAGGGTTACATAGTGTACAGAGAATAACTTCAAAGCCAGGAAGATCTGAATTAAAGACCCTCTTTTCTTGTTATTGTTATCCTTCATTCTCAAAGAGGACCAGGACCTCAGGAAGTGAAGCTGTATCATGCAAATGTTTTGGATTTAAGTAAAGGAGGGCTGTGCAAGGTCACCTGTCTCACTTTCTCCTCCAGAGCCATCTGGGTCAAGTGGCAAGCCATAGATCAAGACAACAGATGGCCTTGGATGAAATGGGAGACCTTGGCCTTTTTAAGCAAAGGTCTTCAACAAGTCTCAGTTTGACTAGACTGCACCCATTCAGTGATTAAGACTAGGTAGCAACTGAAGCAAAGAATCTTCTCTTTCACCTAATCCAGAAAAAAGCTGAATGAATAAATGAATGAATGAATGAATCTGAGAGGGGAAGAGCTTCAAAATTTCTGACCAAAGCAGAATTGACTGCTATTTTATATTCAAAATGAGTCATAGTATAAATATAATGTATAGAGAACTAGCTGCAATGCCAGGAAGACTTGAATTTAAGACACGCCTCTAATATATATATATTGGGAATATGATCTAGGGTACTTCACACAAATTCTCAGTGATCTGGACAACTCTTAAGACTTTAAATTAGAAGAGAAGACAGCAATTTTCATTGTGGGAGTTTCTTCACATAGGGCTGCCCTATGCTAGAGAAGTTAGGTTCAATTCCTATCCCCTACCTCTTATTTATTAATTAAGTTCATAAACAATGAGAAATATTTTAGGTAATCACCTCTTTAAGTAATTTTAAATAATCCCATCTAAGTATCACCTCTATGGAAATTGAAAAACTAAGACTGATAAAGATACTTGTCCTGACATTGATCAAAATCAAAAGCATCTGCCCAAGATAGTGCTATGGCAGACCTAGGACTAAATATTTTGAATCAAATTGCAGCTAGCTGTTCTTTTGTTTTAAATTACTCTCTTCATTCTGAATTTTCTACTCTTCTAGTCTATTTCATAAAAAGTTTTGAATTAATTAAAATACAATAATTGAACATATATGAAATGCAGAGTTTGATAAGGTGGTCATTCAGGTACTCATGGAGAATATCCATCATGAGTTCAAAAAGGACAATATTAAAACACAAAAAGATACTTATTTGCCTACAAAATTTAACCTGACCCCCTATGTCAGGAAATTCAAGGTAAGAATGTCTCTTCCTCAAGCATCTCGAAACTGTCATTCTTTAAAAGTAATTTTGCATATCCTTATTTATCCTAATGTTTGTTAGTTTCTCATTTATTAATGAGCTATCACCATGCTCTGGAAAGGCTGTACCATTACCTTTCAACTAGTGGGAATGGAGCCAGAGAATTTCTTTTCCTCTAATTCACATCTGCATGCAAAGTAGTGTATCTTGTCAGTTAGGCCATATTATTAAGTGTTCATATAATGAATTGTTTTCTTCTATCAACCATGCACAAGCATATATATCTAAAGTGGAGTACCATAGCTCTGAACACAAATCCCATTAAGGAATATATTGATGTTCTAAACAAAAAAAAAAGAATAAGAGAGTGCCAAATCATTCCAAGATTTCTTTCTACAAGCAACAAAAATGGAAATTCATATCTGGAAATGCTACATCAGAAAGAAAGAAAATTTTTCTAGGAAAGAAGTCAATGTCTCTGATACTAGTTAATGAAAAAGCAGCAATAATGTATAGTCAAACTTAGCTGGGTAACTTCTGTGACCCAATAAACATTAAATCCAAATTGAAAGTAGAGGAGACACAAATTCATCTATCCTCCAAATAGTTTATAGATGAATCCATCTAAAAACTGGAGAACAGTCTTTGAAATATTTAACAGTGTAACATAAGTTGAAAAGCAATTAATAATCTCCTCAGTATGACAAAAAAATTAATTTAAGTATGAAAAACTCCCTAATCATCTTTATATTTATTTCTGATAAATTCATTTCCAATATTAATACATATTCATAGTATTGCTAGACTTCAAGAAGGAATCATTTTTCATGTATGGCTACTTCCTCAACTAATTTAGATCCTCCCCCACCACCCACAATTTGGTAGATGCTCTTTAAGACCTACCATGTTGTTACTCTCATTGTTTTACCTCCTAGAGCTGGAGCTGTCCTTAGCCACAAAATGAAAAATGGAATTGATCTTTCTCAAGAACACTGTCTTGTACAGAAATGCAACTACATAAAATGCCCCAAAAAAGCCCTTAATGTTATTGCCAGGATTGAGAAGTACTGCAATGACTTCCATAAATGTATGAATTTTATTGATTGTATACTTCTTATGGGACTTTTTGCCAATAATAAACTCAAACCTTTAATATGTTTCTATATATTTAAGTAATATTTTTCTTGGTGCTTAATGCTATAATCTTGCTTATAAATCTAAAAGTGATATCTAATACTAATGCTTGATAAGTCTGCTACATAGCAGATCAGTTATATTATAAATTTTCATGTAAGTCTGGAGGAAGATTCTAGATGAGTATTGAAATATAGATTCCTTCTAGTCTTAAATATTTCCCTTTCTACTCTCTTCAGAGGATATTACCTCTCTAAGCCTCAGTATCATAATCTTTAATACCAGAACAATACGCATAAGAAGAGCTGGTGTTTATATCATGCATTAAGATTTACAAGAAACTTAATATATTATCTCATTTTATCTTCCAAACAATCTTGTGAGATAGGTTCAATAATTATTCCTAAATAATTTAGGAGCTTTTCTTAGAGGATGAAACTGAGGATATGAAAAGTTAAGTGACTTTCCCAAAACTGTATAGTTTGTAAATGTTTGAGGCAGAATTTGAATGCACATTATTCTTTATGATTCCAAATCTAGTGCTCTATCATCCTATCTACCAGCCTGATGGAAAAAAGACCTGCTTTGCCTTCCTCACAGTGTTATAAGGATCATCAGGACTGTGTAAAAATCAAATGATATAATATAAATGAAAGCACATAGCCCATTCTAAAGTTTATCCCACTAGAAATATAACCTATTCTAATTATTCCAAAGTACTTTATTAAATAGCATGACACACCTAATCATGGAGTAGAAGTAGTTGTGGTCCTCAAAAGCCAAGGAAAAGGGACTCAAACTTTTGAGAATTCTTCTAAGTTAGAAAGATTTTAAGTGTGATCCAAATTAGATGGCATCTATTGCTCAAAGACCAGCTCACCTAAATACAAAGAGTATCCTTACCAGAAAATTGGCCACCAAATAATTAATTTGGGATCATGGAAGCTTATTAAACCAACAAAAATACAAATTGCCTTTCCTTCATTTTGCCCCATTTCTACTCCTGCAGCAAGGCTGATGGAGCTTTAATAAGTGATAAAATATTAAGAATCATATAATTCTCAAAACATGTAAAAGCAATCTTTTAACTGTAATCTGTAACCCGTCTTCCCCACAAGATATTGCTATGAAGATCCATGATGTAGAAATACTAGCATGTAGCTAATACTGAAGTTTCTGTGGTCTTTAATTTTGAAAGGAACTACTTACAACTATAAAAGAAATTTACGTTAATAAAGTCAGACATAAATTGGAGAAATATTAATTGTTCATGGATAGGCTGCCAACATAATAAAATTATAATCTTATCTATTTCAATTTACCTGTTTCAGTACCATACCAGCTAAAGTATCAAAGGATTACTTGATAGATCTAGGAAAACAATAATAATATTCCTCTGGGAAAAAAGGTCAAGAATTCCAAGAAAAATAGTAGTAAAAAAAGTGGGGAGAAATGGTACCTAGCAATACCAGACATCAAACAGTTAGCACAAAGCAATAATCATAAAAATAATGTCCTAACGGTTAAAAAAAATAGATTAATCAGTGCAATGATTTGGGATCACAACATAGAGAAATAAGTTAAATCCATAATTTAGTTGCCGTTGTTGCTTGTAGTTGTCTGTCCTTCATTTTCAAAGCCCAATGACATCATGGGGTTTCTTGACTTGTGCCTGAATTGGATTTAAGTGAGACAATTGCACAAAGTCATCGACTTCACACTCTTTTTTTAGAGTCATTGAAATCCAGTGGGAAAACAAATCAGGATGACTGTGAATGGCCTGAATACAGTGTATGACCTTGGTATTTTCTATGTTTGACCAAGTTCTAAACAAGTGACTCAACTGCCATCATGACCATTGAAACAAATTGTTCTCATCTGTCCCTTCTGTCAGGGGAAGTTTTTCCACACGCTTGGAGTAGTCACCAACACCCCCAAATCAGCAATCATTTTGAAATCTGTTGATTACCCTTAACCTGGTTTAGCCCATGTGCCTAAATTCAATTTAATTGTGGCTACTGTACATGCTAAGCTTTTTGGATCCAGATGTGAGAATTGAGTACTGAGTAGATACCAAAGGTGAATGAGCAGCCCTGAAAAGGTCTCAGCAAGCCCTCACACCAGAAGTGTTAGTCCTTCTTGAATACCCTATACACTCCTCATAACTATTATTCAATAAACCTTTATGTTCAATAAACACAAAGATCTCAGGTGCCAGAGGGACTTACTATAAAACAGAAGCTAAGGGAAAACTGGACAGCACTTTAACAGAAAAATGTTTAGACTAACATCTCACACACTACTAAAATAAGCTCCAAATGGATACATAGATATAAATGAATGAAATATAAATGAAAAGAAAATTTTTCTACTTAGAAACCACATGGCTAAAACAAAATGAAGACACACAAAGAGAAATATGAGAAGGGTTTCAATCCATGTTGGTCCTAGGTGTTTCTCCTATAGAGTTGATAGGTTGTAGGAAATCATGTATGTCAACCCAACATATTATATAGACAAGGAAATTGAGTCCTATGGAGGTTATATAACTTGGCAAAGTCATATAGGCAGTAAATACAAAATGGGATTTGAACCCCAGTCCTTCAACTGAAGACCCATTGATGTCAAATCTATTTATATAAGATAAATTTTCATATAAGATTTTTATAATTTACATCATGTCCTTTCTTCCAGCAAATTTCAATTGTTCTGTTTATAACTTGCTTAAATAATTCACCATAGAAGCTTAATTGCATGTTATTTTTTGTATTTCCCATTTTTTTTGTAACTTCATAATAATTACAATCAAGTCAGTGGTCTAACTATAAAGACAAAGTTAAATCTAAATTGACTCTGAACCAGTTATGAACTATTTTCTGTCTGTTAAAATGTCATGGAGTGATCTTTTCCCCAATAATGTCATTTGGTATTTACTATTTCCAATGCCTTTAAATTATTTTCTTAAAATATGATGTATAGACATGAGGTTTCTATGTAACTAACAAGTCTATTTATTCTTTCAGAACCTTTTTTTCTTTTATTCTCTAGTCCTGTGTTTTTCAATATATTTCAGCAACCTCAGCTATACTGAAATCACAAGATGTATTGTTTTAACTTGAATGGTTTTAGCACATTCTTCATATAATTTTGACCCATCCCTTGCAACAGACCTTGGTGCATAAAATCCATAAATTTTTCATAGTGGTCTTTTAAAAATATTATTTATGAACACTGTAACAGAATATGACCAAAAGTTTCAGAAAATTGTTTCTTGGTTCTTTTAGACATATAATGAAATGAACATTAGACTTTGAGTGTAGTCATGAAAATCTGAATGTGAATCTTTCTTCAGATATTTATAAGCAAGGCAATTTACTTTCTCAGCCTTAGTTTTCTCATCTGCTCAGCTGGGATCATTAAACCACCTGATTCACAGGGTTGTTGTGAGGCTTAGATAATATGTATGTGTACATATGTATGTATAGATATATACATCACTCTGTTTTAAGGTGCTACATTATATTATTATTGTTATTATCATCACCATCACTACCACTATGCAGGAAAAAAACTGAACCATTTTTCAATTTAAATGTAATGTTTTTGTCTTCTGATTTGACTTAACACAAGAATGTCAAGCTTGATATCTTTCATATTTCTTAGTTGTATGTCCACTGATTGGTCATTGGTTAAGGATCTCATATTTAGGGTACTAATTCTGAAACATCTATATATCTATGATGTGATCAGTTTGAGATTCCCCTCTATTGAAATGTCTATGACTTCGATGCCTACCCAGTCTATATGGAGATATCATATAATAAATGAGCCCATAATTCACTGTTCTAACCAATCAACATTTTTCCTAATCAATAAACCATAAGCTAAATGAAATTTTAAGTTCTCTCTTTCAATAGGTTGAGATAGCATAGATGTGGTCCATTGTTAAATATCATTTATGATATATGGGATAGGTGTATATATACATATATATAGGTATATGTGTATATATATGTGTGTGTGTGTGTGTGTGTGTATGTGTGTGTGTGTAGGGATATGTACAGATTGCTGTATACTTATACATATACATATAATAAATGTAACTTTCTTGAGAACATTCCATCTTTTTCTGTGTATAAGATATACCTACAATAGGAGTTAAATAATTTCTTTTTGAATTGAAGTAGATTGAACACTATAGAACACAATAGAAAAAAATTCATATTGCAGTATGTGACTTGTTTGAGAACACCAGCAAATATATTCTGTAAACTAAGGACATTTGATGGGACCATTAGCTAAACTGGGAGATGAAAAGTCATGTTCTCTTCTCTGTTCTATCATTGTTTCTCTGTGGAAGCAGGGAGACATTCCTAATACATTTTGTGAACTCTCTAAAATAGGCATAAAAACAAGTCTCTAAGATATTATAAGGGTTCATTAGAATTTTTTTAGTTCTTGGAAATGGTGTAAACACAGGGTACGGTGTTCCTGTAGGGTATCATTACTGAGGAACACTTAAGCAGTCTTTAGAAGTCCAAGATTACTGAGCTCTGGCAAACCAGTCTCAATCATTATCAAAGGCCATTAGCAAGAATGTTCTACAGAGTGTGAATATGTAGGCATACTGTGGAAGTGAAGAGCAGCTGCAGCCTCACAGATGGGACAATTGTCTCCAGCTGAAGCCCCCTCCAATGAAGCTGGCCAACTAGCAATAACAGAAGAAGCACAGACTTCCAGTCATAGGGGACCTTTGCCATCATCTCATTCTACCTGTATGTAACTAATTCTCTCCTTTACAAAAATCCCAACAAGTGCTTACCAAGCCCTTAATGACTCCTAGTGGCAGGAAACCTACTAATTTTCTTACACAGAGCTAAAATTTGTTTTCTACCCAGGCATCTGATTTGGTCATCTGAGTCCAAGGAAAACAATTCTAATGTTTCTTCCATATGGCAGAGCTTCAAATACTTGGAAGGTATGCTGTCCCCTGCAAGTCTCATTTTTCTCTGGACTACATATCCCTATTTGCTTCAACATTGTAGTAATTCTCAAAGGATTAACCTAATGTCTCTTAAGTGGAAGATAATTTAATATATAAACCGTGATTCAGTAATTCAATCCCATTTTACCAAAGACAAAGTGCTAAAAAAAAACAAAACAAGGTTTTATTCATAAAATTCATTGTAATCCAATTTAAACCGCCTGATTACTCAAAACATCCCCTCAAGTTTAATTGTTTCAGCTAAGACTAATAGTAGGCATGATGGAATCATGGGAACTTAGAGTGGCAAGGGGAAAGTGAGATGAAGTAATTTACACAAAGTCACACCATTGTCATGTAGAGTTTTGAACTTGACAGGACCTTCCAAAACTTGTGCTCAAATAGATAGCATTCAAAAGCCCAGTTCACCTCCATTCCACATTAGTATGATTTTGGAAAAGATTATCATTATAAAGAAAATATATCTTTATTTTTTTTCCAATCAATCAGCATCTAGATTTTTTGTTATGTTTTATTAATTCATAAGCGCCAGTGTTGATTGACAATGCTGAGATCTGTCAGTGGGTTATCAGTGACTTTGTGGACTCTGCCTGTGCTGAAAAAATCTCAATGGAACAATTGGTGTAATTAATGTCTTAAGTTTTGATTAGGATACACTAACATGTTTTACTTGTTTTCATTGACTTGGACACATTAGATACATTATATTTATACCACTCTTTCTTTTCCCAAGACAGACTCTTGTTCCTTTAAACACCTTTTATTTTAGTAGGATATAATGGCTAATGACGACAGTAAAATAATACGTTTAGGTAAATATACAAAGAATTAAAACAGATACATTCAACTAATCTATTAAAACATTTATCATCAGCCAAGTGTCAGACAATGGGTAGAATATTTATACTAGTAATGAATTACATTGCCAAAAATCTTACTGAGTTCAAAAAATACTATCCAAATAATGTCCTCATCATGTGTCCAAACACATGTATGTATGTGTGTATACACACACACATATAATGTATATATGTTTACTTTTAGTTCATAAGTTCAACAGCTAAAATGAACAGAAATCAAGCCCCAAAATGTCTTCATTTAATATCCGAAGAAACTGAGATCTATAGAGCTTGTGATTTGTCAGGTTAAGAAATAGCAGAATCTCCTCTAGCTCCAGATCCAGGGATCTATTTATTAGAAGACAATCCAGCTTCTGAATTCGTAAACAACTAGAAATTCCATGTTTCTTTTTAAGACCGACATATAACTTTAAAGACATCACATAAATTTGTATATAAATGATTAGATAATAATATAGATAATATAAAATAAATAACTACAGATTTAGAAACATGACTATAGATTATATTAATATATAGATAGATTGATTGATATAGAAAAGCATAAATATAGATATATAGATGGGTATAGATAATATTAATGTTGATATAGATATATCAAAAGAGATAAAAATATAGATGATATAGATATTACCGGTTCTGGGACTACTGCCCACACTCAGTCACACTGGCAGGTCAAGTCCATAGAGGACATTTTTTGTGTCTTTTAAGAGTTTTGGGGATAAACACTAAGGGATTGGAAGTGGGTTTTCCATTCATGACTCATGAGTCCAGTGTGCTTACTCCAGTGATTACCATTAAATATCAGTTAGGCAGGAAATTTAATTATCTTCTAACAATGGGTGTTTACTAAGGTAGTACAGTAAAAACAATTGGAACAAAATGCATATTCCCAAAGTAATTGTAGAGACAATCTTCTATGAGCGCATATGGAGTTCAGAGAAAATGGCCTCAAGCTTAGAAATCAAAGAGTTTATTCCCAACTCCTGGTTTCTGGAAGTCCTTTTCTTCCCTTCATAGTGCATTAGGAAGTTCTCCTCTGGCATTTGAAATTTTCTGGGGGTTTCCTCACAGACTCCAGAGGCTGCCTTTTCTCATTATATCAGAAATTAAGGATATCCTAGATTCAGAGACCATCACTAGTCAAAGCAGTTTCAGAGACACTGATAGGATGTCTATAAGTCATTATTTGAAATTCACAAGGTCTTCCTCAGATCATGTCAAGAGGAAACAAGTTTTTCTCTTCCCCTTCTCTGTCCTCCCTAATCATTCCCTCTCAGGGTCTTGGCTGAACCTACTCTCTCCTGGCTCACCAACTTAATACTGTAGATTGAACTGGCTATTTGGTGCAAGAAATGACTGAATTTCCTCAAACAATCTAATACAATCCTTAGAGTCATTTCATTTGACCCAGTGGTTTAAAGTACTTTGCTCCTCCCCAAATTGATTAAGCACATTATTGTACTTAGTTAATGCCTTTTATTTGGCTGATTTATTCAATAATTACATTTCTTCCTGATAATATTATCAAGGTATAGTACCTTGTCAGTTACATAAAGTGGAATGAGGCTTTTTACAATTATATATATACATATACATATATACACATGTATATAATGTATTTGTCTATACATACATATGGATATGTGTATATATATATATATGTAATCTATATTTGTACTTATGAACTACCACCAGTGTGTTTATCCCAATTATTATCAATTTACATCAGTTTGTTGTTATTCAATCACTTCAATCAAATCTGACTCCATGACCCAGTGAACCTCTGTCAATGTCTGGCAAAGACACTGCAGTGATTTGCTATTTTCTTCTCCAGTGAAAGAGGTTATCTTTGATAAATGGTTATTTATTAAGTTGTACAGTAAAAATAATACAAAACATCTTCTACCAAAAAAACTAGTGACATATTCTACACTGCTATCCATTTAATTTCCATGGTACTTATCAAATATTCTATCCAAAAAACATTTTGAAAAAAAATCCAGAATGAATTCCTTAAGGAATATAAAAATGGGAGAAAATGGCTTCTAGTAAGCCATCTAGTAAGTATCAGGATACCACTGTGAGACGCTCCTTTGCCAAATATGTCATGTGTGTGTATATATGCTTCACTACTATTATAATTTATAGCAGTTCTTCCCCAAAATCTTGTGCCTATAAAGCAAGAATATTCCCTTGGTTTGAGAGTAGGCAACAGAATATTTTAGTAACTACTGCTATCTCTACAATTTTTCAGTAAATCTCTTTAGTAAATGCTAATGGAATCCACTGGATGATTATTATTAATAGGCAGCATGCCATTGGGGGTTGTATGAGTGCCAGCACAGAGATCCAATGCTTCAGAGATACTCCTAGAGCCCTGAGAATAGTTACCCAAAATCTGGGGACCTGGACGGTAGGTGCAGGTAGGAATTGAAAGAGTATCTTCAGTAGGGGGTCAATATATATGCTAAGATACTTTAAGTACACAAGGACAGTATGTTATGGAAATAGTGTGGCTCAACACGGGGAAAAGGTTGAATTTGATGTAATGAGACCAAGCTGTTTTCAAATCCTGCCTTTATGATTTACTAAATCCTGCTTCAATTTCTTCATCTATATAGTGGAGATAATAAAGCTAGTACTGTTTCCATGTAGCTCATAATTGTTGTTATGATCCAATGAGATAGTGCCTTGAAGTGACACTTGATTAATAGATGTAAAGAGAAACAGAGACAGAAAGACAGACAGAACATTTATGAAGTACTATGCCAGATAATAACATTATTATGTGTCAACTCTTCGTCATAATAACAAAAAACCGAAGTAGTGGCTGGTTTGCTCTGCTTTTTCGACTATTGTGCCACTGAGGCTCAAGTCCTGGGTTTTTATTTTTCTGTGGAATACTTTGCTTTTCTCATTTCATAGCAGAAGATTTCATTCTTAACTGTAAGTTAAAGTTAAAGTTAAAAATATTTCAACTGCAGTTGAAATATTAGCAGGAGAGTATGGATGGACTCTGTAAATTCATCACCACTATTGGGAGAACTACTGAAAACACATATCCTTTTGGCAGTAAACCAGCAGCACTGATTTGTATTCAAAGGACAACGTGTTATTATCATTAAAATCTCTTTTTTGACACACAAAATTAGCCAAATGGCTAAAAATTATTCTAGTAAGCATTTTAAACAAAATGGATCACAGTTTGCCATTTTCTGCTTTGCTTTGAAATTGAACTGCAGGATTGGGTTGCTTTATAATAACCTCAAATTCAAGTCAGTACCCAAGCTGGTAAAAAAAAAAAAAATAGGCCAGCAATCAGATGAAGACAGCTAGGACATAAACACATTAAAGACATACCCAGATAATTCCAGGAAAAACTGAAGATCTGGAACATCTGGTATTAACGCCTTCCAATTTAATACAAATTTAAGAATGTCCAACTGTTCAAAACAGGATGGTTCATGACTGAACAAAAGTCTTAATTGGAACCACTCAAAGTAACCTCCGTACACAGAATTTCATCTATAAAGGAATAGAGGGCTGCTTGCACTGTCCCCTCAAGCGATCATAAACATGAACAGACCCACTTTTTCTTTACTATAAGCAATCCAGCATGCAAAATCAATGCTTACTATATTTGCTAAAGCTTCCCCCCATAAGATCAGTTTTTGAAGGGTCATTTCTAATGCAATGAATTTTATAGTTTTTAAAATTTTCTCTTCTCCCAAAAGTATTAGAAATTTACTTCATCATTAAAACTATTGTTTTCTAAAATCTATTAGCACATTTTTAAAATGGTAAAATTTGGAAACCAAAGTTTTGCTTCTCGTGAGCCAATTAATATAACAGGACAATACACTATTAAGTCCTATCTAATAAACCCACCAGGAGGCTTCAGTCTAGGTTTGGATTGCAGACCAATATGTCAATGGGAGGAATTCTAGGCAAGAGATTCTTTCCAAATTAATTATTCTACATCACCAATTTAGTTTAAGCAAGAATTTTCTTAGAGGAAACTTAAAATGTGCCACATAATTAAATTATAGTGAGTGAGTGAAATCTTAGATGTTATAATAGGCCAGTAAACAGGTAGATATACACATACATAGATAGACAATGTTTTCTAATCCAGAATGATTGTGAAATCTTCACATTTGTGCCCATATAATACCAGAAAATCAGAGCCAAAGTGACTGTTAAGTACAAATACCAAGTGCAAGCAGTGCAGGAAAAGAAAAATGCAAAGACAATATCTTCCTAAAGATAGACATGATGACCTTAATAAGATATTTTAGCTGCATGCTTTCAACAAAATTCAATCCTTCCCTATTGAGCCTGAATTTGGCCTCAATCTCCATAGAAAGTGAGTGAATCACATTTAATAGCAATACAAATTCCTCTTCCTACCAAAAAAAACTGTAAATAAATATATGTACAATTGAAAATTATGATGGTAATTGTATTTTTTACTAATCCTGCCATCCCCACAAATACTTCACCCTGACAATTCTACTATAATGGTATTTTGCTAATTTCTAAATAAGGTCGAAGAAGAAGTAATTCACAGTAAATATAACGGATTTTCCACTCCCGAACACATAAATAGTATTTAGCTATAAAACTTTAAAAACCACATTTATGTGCTAAATTATTTAAGCAAGCAGAATGCTTCCAAATTGTATTGTTTTGCAAGGTTCTTCATGGAAACTTCACCATTTATCATCCATGTACTTCTGTCTTTTTTCTACTCAGAGACACAGCATGAATAAACCTTCATTTCCCATTGAAACATCACTATGTGGAACAGTGTGATGAAATGAGACACAGGGGGAGAGTTTGTGTTATACTCCGGTAAACAGTTGGTCCACAGGAATGATAGCATTTTCTGCTGTGACTGATATATCAATTGGAAGTCCTGAGATATAACTGCATTGAAAGCTAGAGTGTCACTTGTGATGAACTATATGCATGTGAAAAATTACAGGTAATATGGTTAAGCCCACTGGGAGGTTTCAGCTCAGGCCTGGGCTGCAGACCAATATGTTGATGGGAGGGAGTCTAGGCAAGTGATTCTCCCCATATTAATTATTTCATGTCACTCCCTGATTTAGTTTAAGCAAGAACTTTTCTTAGAGGAGACTTATAATGTACCACAAAAGAATCAAATGTGACCAGAAAAAATTTTCATACAGTGAGGCTTCCCCACTCCCCCACCAAGTTCAAAGAATTTTTATTAACAGAAAAAGGGATGAAGTTTTGAGGATTAGAAAGATTTCCTTTGATAATGTAAAATAAAGCAAAATACTATCCTCCTTGGCTTAAATGAAGGAAATATGCCCATTTTTGTTTTGCCACATACTCTATGAGTGTGCAAGCTGCAAAGCCAGACTGTCCTAAAAATCTTAGTACAGTTTGGGGGACACCCTGTATTAAACTCCACATCTGTGTATTTGCAAGCAAAATCACTTTTCTCATTTAAATGGAAGATTAGCATGACCTACTTTAAGTATGTTGCAGAAGAATGGTATTCATTACATCTCTATAAATATGTTAAATGGTGGAAAAATTGTTTTTAAATAATATATATTTCATGTAAGTTTGCATATCTTTTCTATCCTGCTCAAAAAATACAGGTCAGATAGTTTAATATTTAAATATGCTTCATGATTGAACCGGGGTCTGGCCAATTTATAAAATAATAATTCCGTTCTGAATAACAATGATTTTGTAAGCAATATTATTTTGCCATTTTGCTGAATCCCAAGATTGCATTATTTTGTAAATAAAGTGGTGGTTCGATGCAAAGTGGCTTGATAAAAGCTATGTCCATGAAAGCACCAAATAGGGTTGTGTAGTAGACAGAGCCTAGCCTCAAAATTAAGCTCTTGCCCCTGACACAACCAGTTCCACCCCAAGGGTAGAGACAAAATAGTATTTCTAAGGAAAAGTTTCCTACATAATTGAAATCACAAATCTAGTCTTTATCCAATGAAAATAGCTTTTAAAAGAAAGTACAAAAATGGAATAAATGCATGGAACAATTATAATAAAATCATGTTAGTCCACTAATTTTATAAATTATTTTCACTTATTAGTTGTGTGATTCTGGGCAAGTCACTTAACCCTGTGTGCCCCAGTTTCCTCCCCTGCAAAATAAGCTGGAGAAGAAAATAGCAAACCTTCTAGTATCTTTGCCATGAAAACCTCAAATGGGGTCACAACTGAAAAATGACTGAACCTAAAATGGCCTTGATAAATTCATGAGTGAGGAAGTAGCTACCAAAGATATAAAAGGTAGCTTGGGAAGAAGTTTTTCTTTAGTGTCAGACTTTAGTGTCAGAGCATGTAGGTTCAAATCCACACCTACCATTTATTATTGATGAGAACTTGGACAAGCTATTTCACCCCTCTGGGCCTCAGTTTCCCTTATAAAATGATAGAGTTGGTCTAGATGGTTTTTAAGGTCTCTTTCAACTCACAATCTATGATCCTATAAGTTACAAAGCAAAGGAATAATGAGTGCAATTCATGGTTCATAACATAGCACTCCTATGCCTAGTGCAAATTCTAAAAGGACTAAAAAATTGAAACTAATTCAATTTTTGTTGTTCTTCCTTTCTTTTCAAAGATCAGTGATACCAGGGGTAATGTCTTAAAACTTGCATATTAATTGGGTTTACTTAAGTAAGAGTTGCAGAGAATCATCAGTCTTACTCTTTTCCAAAATCATCAAAAGATAGTGTCAAAATAAAATTCAGAATAACTGGTAATGTCATGGGGCACAGTGGATGACCTTGGTGGCTTTTGATCTCCAACAAAACTCAAAGTGCTCCACAGGGTTCACGTTAGTTGCTTTCAAGGACATTGGAAGAAATTGTTCTTATCCATCCATTCTGCCAGGGAAGTGTAACTCATCTATGATTTGGGGACCCTCAACCTGGTTTAGCCCATATGTTGAGATGTTGGTTTTTTTTTATTGGGGTGTGTCCATTGTGCATAGATGGGAGTTGGATGAGCAACCCTCATCCCAGAGGTGCTGGTTCTCCCTGAACACCCCATACACCCCAGCTCAATTAATAGAATTTCATTTAATCAGCAGCATTTGTATAAAACACTTTGAGATTTGCAGAGTGATTTATAAATATTATTTCACTTGGTCCTCCCAACAACCCTTTAAGGTAAGTGCCATTTTTTATCCTAATATAAGGAAACTAAGTCAAACAGGATTAAGTGACTTCATCATCTTTATACAACTAGTAAGTGTCTGAGGCAAGATCAAAATTCAGGTCTTTCTCACCCCAATTCCACTACTCTATCTACTTCACCACCAAGCTGTCTGTATTTCTAAGGTGGCTCATTCATTGATCAGAGGACCAATAGCATTGCAGAATTCTTATAAAGACTAGAGTTTGGTAATAATATTTTCTAATGTTTTCCTTTGTTTCAGTGTGCTCTGCACATAATAGACAATTCATAAATTAGTTTTGATTTTAGAATACAATTAATTTGGGACTTTCTTGTATATAAAGAAGTACTTAGTAGTTTTTCTTACTGAGTAGGGTCCCAAGTACTCCTAGAAGTAAATATTTTTATTACAATATTTAATTTTATAACAATATTTTATCAATAATGTTATTTGGCTTCAAATCACAGAACACCACAATTAATGAGATATGCCAAATTCATAAATAGGCTTCTAAGTTGTATAGTGGATAGAGTACCAGGGCTGGAATCAAGACAATCTGAGTTCAAATGCAATCTCAGACACATACTAGCTACATGGCCTGAGGCAAGGCACACTACCCTATTTACTTCAGTTTCCTCATTTGTAAAATGATCTGGAGAAGGAGATGGCAAATCACTCCAATATCTTTGCCAAGAAAACCACAAATGGGGTCATGGAGAGTTATATGTGATTTTAAAAAGACTGAAAAAAGCTAGATTTAGACCTATGCCTCAGGTAATTAGGTGATGGGTGGATAAAGAGCATGAAACCTGGACTTAGAAAGAGCTAAATTCAAATTTAATTTCAAATCCTTGCTAGCTGTATGACTGACCCTAGATAAATCTTATAATCACTGTCTTCCTCAGTTTCCTAGCCTGTAAATTTGAGATAATGACAGCTCCTTCCTCTCGGGGTTTCTGTAAGAAGTAAATATTAAAATAGGAATTTTAATAAATTAAATGTCATACATGTATCATTTATATATGAAACAAATTAATTAAAGCCCTTAGTGTACTGTTTGGCACATTCAAATTGCTCAAAAAAACTTCAATGGTTCCATTACTAACTGTAAGCCAAAATATAAAATATTCTGTTAGGCCTTTAAATCCCTTCACTTCTAGGCTGATAATTCATCAACCCCCCCCCCCAAAAAAATATATATATATATAAATATATATATGTATACTCACAAAAGAATCTGTGTACTCCCAAGGGCATTTGGGAAGGACAGTTCTCACCAGTAGGCTGCAACTTTCTACTTAAAGAGTTTGGGGGGAAAGAAAGAGTTTGGCTCATGAGAAATGACAGAAAAGACAAAAATGAAATCCTGAATTACAAGGAGTGTAAATAAGTGCAAGTAAGAGTGAGTGATGACTAATGAACTATTTAAGTCCATCACTGAAATTCATGGAACAATGAAAGCGATCAAAGGAAGACCTCCAATGTATAACACAATGTCCATGGATGGAGCATTATAAAGACATGAAGAGAACTTGAGTCCTGACCTCTCTGTTAGGAACTGGGTATAGTATTACTTCATCGGTGCCCTAGATTCTTATTGTCACAATATGACCTGAGTTTTTAATCTTTCAAAGTGGTTTATCTTTACAACATTGTCATTATTGTATAAAACATTTTCCTGGTTCTGATCACTTCACTTTGCCTCAGTTCATACAAATCTTTTCAAGTTTGTTTGAAACTACTCCTTTCATCATTTCAGCATAATAACTTATTTTGTTAGACAGAGTCAACGTGGGAACTTATTTTACTTAACTATTCATTTGCATTGATGTTTTATTCCACTTCTTTATAGAGGGCAAAAAAGAGGGGAAATAGACTTTTTGTTTAATGAAAAAATAAAATTTAAAAAGGAAATATGCAGAAAAGAATTGTATAGATTAAAGAGATGTATAGAGATCATCTTCTCCATTGGAGAGAATTCTCATTTTGATGATTTCACAGACTAACAAAAATATTTAAGAAATGTTCATGATGATCTCACAGATTAGCAAAAATATTTAAGAAATGTTCATGAGTGTCTTTTTTTTTCTAAGAAGAAATTACCCTGCCCCAACCTACCTCACCCCTGATTACTACCAATCTAATCTAATATGTCCATTGAGGAAAGATCTAGTTTTGTCAGTATTAAGGAAAGACAACAAGTGAGAGGGAAATATAAGTACAAGGATTTACAGCTATATAGCTAGGTGTCCATCTATATCTAATATTAATAACTTGTGTGTGGCTGTATCCCAGGACTAAGTTCTGAGTGTTTTTCTACTTGCTCTATATTTGTATATATCTACATTCCTTTCCTTTAATAACCTTACCAGATCTCAAAGATTTAGATGGTACTGAATAACCTCAGTGAGCTTTCTTTCCTTGTGCAGTCTTCATCAAAAACCTTCCTGCCAGTGACCATGAAGAATGAACTATTATTATTATGACTAAAGATTGTACAGCACTTTGAGGTTATCAAAGCACTTGACAAATATTATCTCATTTAATCCTCATAATAACTCTGGGAGGTGGGTGCTATTATTATCCCTGTTTTACATAAGAGGAAACTAAGAATGACACATGTTAAAGTAATTTTTACAGGGTTACAAAGCTACTAAATGCCTGGATCCTTATTTAATTCAGGTCTTCCTGAGGCTGAGCATTTTATCCACTGTACCACCTCTGACATCAATATAGATGCTATCTCCAACTTCTCTTGCACATACCCTGATGATGGGTAGGTTTCCTTCTATTCAATTCAGGGAAGTGACTGGGTAAAAAAAAATTATTAAACTGTTTTAATCCTAGTATGTGGGTAACTGGCTTATCTTTTCCTTGCTAAGGATCTTTTACAAGTACTGTTATTCTGAAAGAACCTACTTTTCCTCCTTCTAACAATACTTTTGCCCACTTTATACTAAGGAAGGCAAATGTCTAGCATAAGAGGTTTCCTAATTTGGAAAGTTACAATGGTTTAGATATAATTGATTGCAACACTGTCTCCTCTGAAATTAAAATAACTCATAATCACTTATATTCAATGTAAGCTGTCAACAAGCTCTTTATCATATCCTAACACTGAAATTGCTGCTTGATAGATAGAAATTGCTGCTGTTTCTGATAGATAAGTACAAATAAAGAGAAACAGCTATAAATATACGTATAGATATATATAAAATGAGTATTTCTTGTTAAAGAAAAAAGGGATACATTAGTAGAATCAGATGAGGGCAAAGTTGTTCCAGATTACAGTATAGAAAATAACAACATGAGAAGGGCATTTCTTGTAAAAGTAATATTTTTAGTTAATTACATTATTAGTACCATTTTGATTGGTGCTTTTATTTACTCCCTTGAATTCCATTATCATCTCTAATTAGATAATTATGTCAGTCTTATCTATTTTTGTTTTTATTTTTCAACTTTGTGACCCCATTTGGGGTTTTCTTGGCAAAGAGACTGAAATGGTTTGCCATTTCCAGGTGAGAAAAATGAGACAAACAGGATTAAGTGACTTATACAGGATCACACAGTTCATTAGTGTCTGAAGCCAGATCTGAAGTTAGGAAGATAAATCTTCCTTGCTTCAAGCACAGCAATCTATCCACTGCATCACCTACCTGTATATGTATATCTCTTGTATATGCAACCTTCTCTGCTGTAATAAGTCAATAAATATTTATTAAGTGTTTAAGCATCTATGGAGTGTTCAGGGAGGTTTAAGTCTACAGTGTATGGAGTGTTCCAAAAGTTCTAGCACTTCTGGTGTGACTTCCGGTATAGTCCCTCATCTCCACCTGTTTATTTTCATTACTCCTTTATTTGGATATATCCAAACACCTCACAAATGGCTGATATCTTCCCATTCTTAGGTCCTGATTAGGGTTTCCCCTATCATGAAGCTTTTTCTACTATCTGAGTGTAATCTCCCTTTCCCTTCCTTCCTTTCTCCTCCCTCTTTCCCTCCCTCCCTCTCTTCTGTTTTATCTGAAGGAGGCCAGATAATTTACTGAGGTGTGGCCACTATACATGCTACAGCTTCTTGAGGTCACAGATGAGAATTGAATGACAGCTTGGACCAAAGCTGGATGAGCAGCCCTGAAAAGGACTCAGCAAATTGTCACACCAGAAGTGCTAGAAATTTTTGAACACACCATGTACTGCAGGCTTAAACTTCCCTGAACGCTCCATAGACACTTAAACACTTAATAATCTTCCTCTCCTTCCTTCCTGCTCTCCTCCATCACTCCCTCCTTCCTTCCCTCCCTTTCACTCCCTCCCCCTCTCCTTTCCTTTTTTCTCCTCTTTCTCCTTCCTTCCCACATCTGTCTCCATCCCTCTTTCTCTGTTTCCCTTGTTCTCTCCTTTACTCTCTTCTATCTCTCACTCTCGTTTGTAGAGCTTTAGATCTCTTTTTGTACTAAGCATATATTGATTTATATTATAGTCATTTGACTATATTTCCTCTCTCCTGTTAAACTCTAACCCTCCTTGAGGTCAGAGAGCTTCGTTATTCAATTTTTCAGGGAACTCTTATTTTTCAACTTTCAATTCTCCAGCTAGGAGAGTCTGAAATGAAATCTAGCAGCCATTTAGTTCAACACCTCTCACTCTGTAGATTGGGGAAACTGAAGTTTCCATTGGTGACATGACTTGTCCATCACATATGTGGGAAGTGGCAAAATCAGTGGATGTTCTTTTTATGTTAAATATAATATTTTCATCCACTGTTCCACCATGGCTCCTTTTACTCCACTTCCTTGAACAAGTACTTTTAATACAGGTTCACTGGATCAAATTAAATTGAGTTTTCTCATCTTTGATATGTTGCCAAAAGCCTCTAATTTCTTAAATGAAAATAAATACTTAAATGAGAGCTTTGTGGAATGCAAAAAGAAAAAAAGATACCTTGACATCTAGGCATTTTGGGTGTACATAATTTGAAAAAATTCAACTAGATTCCTTCAAATTAGGTTTTTTAAGTTAGCTAATGTCAAGGGAGGGAGAAGTATGGAGTAAGGGCATACGATAAATGGGTGATCAGGTTTCCAACAAGTTTCATGAACATATATCTTTCAGAGGTTAATAATCTGAGACATGTGAACTTGCTATTTTTTAATATTTTGGTAATTATTTTTAAAAATTCACCTTTGTAATAATATACCTTTTGCTTTGTACATTTAAAAGTATTGTTCTGAGATGAGATCTATAGACTTCACCACATTGTTAAAAGTTCCATAACATAAAAAGGGTTAAGATCCCTGCTTAAGAGAGCTTGTAAAGAGAACAAATACAAGATTCCCATGATGCTTGCACAAAATTTATTCCCCGAATCAAGAATTTCGGGTCCAGATGTGTTCACTAAGAAGGAAAAAAAAATTGTGAGAAGAGCAAATATGTCTTCACTTTTAGAGGCCACAGCAGAGATGCCTTCTCCCATAAGATTTCATAATCTCAGATGTCCAAGTCAATTAATGGCCTTGGGGCCAGTCTTAATTGTTGGAAAGCAATTACAATGTGTCTGTCCTCTTAATATACTCTTTAGGGGAAGAGATATACTTATCAATTGATTAGGCAATTCCTCAGATCATTACCTATCTTCTCCCCCCACATACATATACAATGACTATATGTGCCTTCACAATATCATGGATTTTTTTCCTGAGGCAATTGGGGTTAAGTGACTTGCCCAGGATCACATAGCTATAAAGTGTTAAGTGTATGAGACCAGATTTGAACTTGGGTCCTCCTAACTTTAGGGCTGGTGCTCTATCAATTGTACCACCTAGCTGCCCCATCATGGAAATCTTTAGGACTTTTTAATTGCTGGGTTTTTCAGTTATTTGTTGTCTAAATCCTTAGAATTTTCTTATAAAAATAAACTAGCACTTTGTATGCAACAGAAATTAAATAGAGATTATTTCTACATTTATACATCTGCTCAATCAATTACTATCACCCACACACATCAAAATATTGATATATGCAAGTTTTTGTAATATAAAACAAAATAGTTGCTCAATGATTGGAGAAAGCCTAATTTCAGTATATAAATGGACCATTTCTGTCCTGTAGAATATGATGAGAAGCATGGAAAACCTGCATGAACTGATGCAAAATTATAAGAAAGCCAAATCAGAAATAAAAAAGTGCATGCATCTTTCTACATCTCTGCTATCTAAATGACTTTTTCTTTAGCTTCAGACTTAGCGATCCACTCATTATTAAGATGCTATTATTACTAGATTGTATACCAAAAGAATATCAACAAAACAATCAAAGCCAAATATTCTCAAAATACAAATCAGGAACTATGAATGTTATTACTATATAAAATAGCAGTCTTGGTTATACTGACTCACAGAGGAGAAGTTTGAATTGATTTTTTTCTTTTTAAAACTTTTTGTGACAAAAGAAGACAGAAGATTGTGCAAAAGGAAGTAATGTGCACACATATATATGTATATATATATATATGTTAAATTAGATCAGAGCCAAATTGTAAAGTGATTTTTATTCATTCTAATTCTATTATTTCTATTTTATTTTTGTTAACTTAAAAAAAGTTTCATGAATTTAAAATTAATGAAAATCATTTGTGAATTTCTTTAGAAAGGGATGACTAAAGTAATGTGTGTTTTTATGAAACTAGATTTTATTCTTCCTTAAATTATGCCTTGCTTAATTTTAAGTTTGGTTGCCTCCACCTAGTTCTAAGAGGTAATTGTGACACTTACCTATTTAATATGAACATCAAAAATGGCCAAAAAGTCTATGAACTGTTGGACTTGATTTTATCATGAACACCTTCTTCCCTTTCTCCTGGAGTTGGGATGTCTTTCTTCTCCAACCTCCTCCCCTTCTCCCCCCCCCAAAAAAAAAAACAACCCAGCATAATAAGATTTCTGTCCAATCAGCACCAGTCTAATAGTCAGGAGGCCTTGAGTTCAAATCCAGCCTCAGACACTTACTAGCTGTATGACTTTAAGTAAATTCCTTAACTCCAATTATTTCTGGGAAAAAAAAAAAAAAGAAGAGAGGAGAGAAGAGGAGAGGGAAAGGGAAAGAAGGAGAAGGAAGGGGGAGAGGGAAAAATGGTAGGGAAAGAACACATTCTATTGCCCCAAAGGTATTACAAATTCATTTGTCTCACCTAAAAATTCTTAGATATTCTATCCTTCCCTAGATCCAAGTTAAGTAGAAAGCAATATAATAAATAAATAATAGTTCTCTTTTATGTAGTCCTTAAAGATTACACTTAATAGATTATTAATAAATGTTTACTGACTGAATGATTGTTGATGCCAATTCATATTATTTCTATGTTTATTTTTAGTATATGGAATTCAAATCCTTGTCTTATTGTTCTCCTGTCAGAATTTTTGGGAAGATTTTCTTAATTCCCCTCTTTCTTGATGCTCTTTCCCTCCTCTTCAGCAAGCTAACCTGCATAAAATTTTATGCCTTCATAGTCAATCACTCCACAAACCTTATTAAAGATACAAAGAAAAAGTGAAAAGTATCTTGACCTCAATCAACAACACTAAATCAAGGGAACTAATAGGTATAAATACAAAATAGGTAAAAGTGAACTTTTCAGATTGTGATGGGAGAAGAACTAGGATCACTGGGGTCAGGAAAGACTTCACATAGAAATTTGGGATTGAGCTATTTTGAAGGAAGGAAGAGATTTTTAGAGGCAGAGCTGAAGAGAGGAATTTCATTTCAGATATAGAAGCTATTCCATGCCAGGAAAGAGGGAGACGTGAAATGGAATATCATGTATGAAGAACAAAAAGGAGACCAATTTGATTGAACCAACAAGTTTGGTGGTCCTAAAGGGAATTCTCTGTCATAAGGCTAGATAGGTAAATTGTGTCCCTGCGTATTTAGGACAATTTTTCATTTTGTCTTTATCATTCTAGCACAGTGCCTTCCACCTAATAGATGCATAATAAAGATATATTAGATTGGGATGGATTAGTAACCTTAAAGTTGTGTCAATAACCTCAGTATCTATGGTTCCAAAATAAACTTTACAAGTTCCTATTCTTCTCTATAGATATGCACCCACAAATTCTCATCTAGAAGTCTGAGATGCTAGACACATGAGACATATACCTAACTTTACACGCCCAATCTCAGAGTTACAAAGAACTACTTGATCTTGATAAAAACCAAACTCACCCTAATAAAAAGTCATCAACTTCCTGTCTGTATTCCATTCCATCAGCAAGCATTTTCAAGTTACAAATGCAGTCCATCACAATACTATTTTCAATAAAATTCCGACCAAATGAGATGATAACAAGACCATGATATTTTAAATTGAATGAATTTGAAGATAGTTAAGAATTAGGCTCCCAGAGGAATACTTTATGTCACAAGCTATGAACACTACTGTTTAATGTACACTCATGCTCCATCTGCTTTCTTTTCCATTATTCGACTCTCCTAACCAGTTTCTCATGCACACTTTTCAGCTCCATGCTGTGTTTTCTATTTATTGAATACATTTCTCACTTCAACATTTTTCCACCTGAGCTGGCAGTTGTGGCTTTTATGGCTCTACGCATGCAGGTCTCCCTAGATTATGAACTTCATATCTTTTCATTTGCCTCATGCTTCAGTTCCCAGGCTTAGTAGGCCCTAAAATGTGCAAATTGAGAGGAGTTCCAAGGAAGCCATTGCTATTCTAGGCCATTGACTTGTCATCAATTAGATTAAAACATTGGTTTACAAAAAATAATGTTTTCTCTTTACTTCATAAAAAATAAAACACTCGGAAAAGGGAACCCAGCTGTGCTAAGAGGCAAATTACTTTATGTGAGTAAGCAAACATTTTCTGGTCAGGGCTACAATGTATTATTCAGGTCCATTTTACTACATCAGTTTTAAAGTAATGGGAATGTTATATGTTGTTACTTAAGTAAAATAGGAAGAAAAAAAGTTCAAAGAGCCAACTCACTTATTTTTGCTTGTTTGTGTTTTATTGGCTTTAACTTTCATCCATTTTAAGAAAAGTTAATGATGAAAATATGATCTATAGAACCCTAAATAATAATATATTCCAGAATGAAGATGAAGTTGCTAATTTCCATGAAGTTACAAAATACTATTCAGATAAAACAAACAAGCAAACAGAAACTGGTCAGCAGATGATTGTAATCCATGTCTTATTAGACTTTGAATCATAGCAAAATTCATAATATAGGGTTTTTTTAAGTAAATATGTTTCACTACAGGAAGAAAGAGGGTAAGCAATAAAGACATTGATTCAGGATTGAGAAATGATTAGCATAATGGACTAATTCTTTTTACATTCATGCTCTATTGAATAGAGCATATTTATGTTATAAGTTAATCTAAGATAAATAATTCTTAACTCAAAAAGTTTTCTATATGTAGAAATGATTTGGTATCTTCCAAACAGTGAAATATTCAAAGAAATACTTAGCTCCCACTGGACAGGTGATTTCTTGGACTCTTCACTCCTAAGCATCATATGCATTTACTTCTAATTGTTGGTTGTCGGCCCAACAAATAATTAAAAACATGTTCCTCAATCACCATCTTTTTGATGCAAATGTAGGATAGAATATTATCAAAAAGCCAGAAATGACAAGTGCCAGTTGCCTTGGTGCAAAAGTAGCATTTATATTTCCTGCTGGCAGATGCATTTGCCAAGAAATGTCTAATGTAATAAAATTAGACAATTTAACCAGCATGGTGGATTTGTCCATTTTTGCTGTCAAGCATCGACACTGGCACTTAACCCCAATAGAAAGAGACACATGATGAAATATACAATGAAAGATCCAAAAATCATTCCTGACTGTCAAATAACATAATTTATACTAGTACGCTTTACAATATACATATATCTGGGTATATATATTGCATATGCACATATGTCATAACTCATGAGCTAAAGACATTATGTGATTCTATTGTGGATGAACCAGTATATTTAAAGAGGAGCCTTTGCTTTGGCTGTTAAATATGTTCCAGAAAGTTAAATAATGCACAAAATATACAGTGATCAGCCAAATGCTGTCTAACCCTATCAAACACAGGTCAGTGCCATTGTAGCAGCCATCTGAAATCTCCTCCACTGGAGCTGGTGAATGCTGGAGAAACCCAGAAAGCCCAGAATGGAGATGGAATTATGCTCTCATTGTATAAGTAATCAAACTGTGACCTGTGGGGTTAAAACCTATAATTGGAGTGATACTTCAAAGCAATGACTACTTTTTCAGTGCTATTTTGTGCAGCCAGATAGGAAGATGACTTGTTGGGATTTTTATTGGCCGGCAACAGAACTGCAAAAGTGATATTTTCAACAGCTGCTGGTGCATTTGTGCTCTGACAAATTAGAGACTAAATCAGAGCATTAAAGAACATCAAAGGCTTAATTTAATGCAAAAACAAGTACTCCAACTGGATCTATTTTACAGTGAATTAATAATGCAGATTTATACAGAATGTGAAGCTTTTTTAAAGAGGTTTCAAAGGGCCAGTTTTTACTTACAGAACATCAGCTCAATTTGTTTTATTATTTTAAAAATGAGTCTTATGCAATCCTCCTTTGCTTTAATTAAAAAAAAAACAATTATAGAAAAATGATGGAAAGAGTTCCAGCCTTGAAATTATTGAAATATTTATTATCAAAACTATGTATATGGTATTTTTAATTTAGCAGCTGATTTAATAGAATTGCTGAATATTTTAAACATGGGTATCCCCTTTAAGCATTATATATAAGTATATATACATACAGATTCATACTTAATATAATATATATACATGCATGTGTTTCATGATGCAAATGATATTTTCATTTATCAAAAACATTTCTTATTTATTTTGTAAGGTTAAAAACATTTCTTATTTATTTCGTAAGGTTTTGAACATGCTCTTCTTGAGATAAGCATCAGAATAAAGTTCTGGGGTGATTTTCAGTTTCATTATTGCACTGAGTTGCATGTGATTGCATTAATACTTTATTAGGGGATAGGGACCTGTGATTGCATTGGTATAAGGAATTCTCAGATAAGGACACTTCTATCAATGTCAGTCTGCATGTTTTCTGCAACTTAGAGCTTCAAGAAAATTGTCAATAGAATCTAGAGATTAGGTGATTTATCCAGGATGACAAAGGCAGAATGCAAAAGTAAGCCTTCTTAGTTCAGTGTGGGTTTTTTTTTTCCCCTATTACAAATGTACACAAAATAAGAGTAAATCTAGAAAGTGTTAGCATAGAATATGTAAAGAATCCATATTTTGCATACCTAGATGTAGCAACTTTGTAATTGATACTTGAATATCAACAAGATAAAAAAATGCTGCTTTTTCAACACAAATAATCTGAAGATGAATTGATGGGTTTTGTGTATTTGTGGGTATATAGGCCGCAATTTTAACAGTTCTTGACAAAGATTGGAAATCATCCTATGAAATTCTCATAAATTTGAAGGCTAACAAAAAATATCCAACTTATAAATACAGATACAGATGAATAGAAAGAAATTAAACTCATGATATTGTTTATTCTGCTGAAGATTTCAGGTATGTGAAATGTCTTCTGTCAGCTAAAAAAACTTCAATTCTTTTGTCTTCAGCCCTTAAAATCTCAAAAAAGTCATGGAGTGAGTGACTGGAATGTGATCTAGGAGATATAAATATATTGAACTTTATGCTATTTTCTTACTAAATTCTAAACTTGATCTTTGTCTCTGATATAAGTTTTTTTTTTTTCCCAATGACAGGTCTCTCCAAGGATTATCTTTTCTGAGAACATGTTGGGCATGAAGAAGAGATGAAAAAAACATTACTTGCCAACTTCTCTATATCAATCATTGGACTCACAGTCATTCTGAAAACAAAAAACACCCTCCAATTTCTCCAAACTCTGATTATAATTTGCCATATTTTATCATCTATTGAAAAGAATAGTTCTTATAGCAATATCAAGTTGGGTGAAAGTGTTTTTTTTTTAAATGTGTTTCTTCCAAACAAATCATTTAAACCAATAAATATTATCCTCTAAAATTAATGTCATTTTCTTACTAAACCTAGTAGAATAAAAGAATTGGAAGCCATTACTGTCCATATTGCCATTGAGTGAGAAAACAGACTGTGTGCTAACTCACTCTGCTGAAAAGTACACAAAATATCAGAATCCTGATGTAAACAGAATTCCCAGTTTGAAAAGAGTGAATTTTGCACCCATTATGTATTACAATAACCCCCCTTCCTCATTAATTTTACTGAAGTCTCCAGATGGGAAACAAAATATTAATTTTGTTCAGCCTTAGGCATTGTTGACTGTTAAGGTACTCACTAAATCACTGATCTTATACGCATTAATATTAGATTTCAGCTATAAAAATGTAGGACCCATGGGTATAGGGTTCAGTTTGTCATAAGTATAATTAATTGTTTTTAGAAATGATTAATTTGTCAAAATGGCAAATATATATATAAATATATATTGGGCCGCCAAGACTCCTGAGCAAACTAGCCTACCTTAAAGTCATGGTAATACTCATGAAATTATGCAAATTAATTGACTCTTTCAATGTTGCATAAAATGCTACTTCTAGTACAGTGCATGGAACATTAGGCTGTTCACCCAACAAAAAAGTTGCATTTTAAAGGCTGGAATCTTTACAAGCGAGGCCTTATGGTTGAAGATCCATACAAGTACAATCTATTTTCTTACAAAGCATTAGGCTTCCAAGCATTGCACATGACTTGTGCTGGTGATTACCATTTTTTCCCAAGCAACTGTCAAGGAAAGATCAGAAATGTTTTGTGAATGTGTGTGTGTGTGTGTGTGTGTGTGTGTGTGTTATCTGCTTCCCCTCTTGTCTCACACAAAGGAAGGAAAGAGATTTTTCCCTGATCAGTCATGCTAAGGAAAAGTGATGTTTGTTCTTATAATATTGTAGCAATGAGTTTTATGGAGAACTCATTTACAAGCCCTAAAAACTGGGATACACTACATTAAAATCTAAAAGATTCACTTAATTATGTGAATTTAGTTCAGCTTGTCTACAAAACAGTAAAATCCAATGGTAGAAGAAGAGAGAGAGAAAAATAACCACCAATGCTTTCAGTATAACTGTTCTGTTCAAAAATAAACTTGAATACCACCAGTTCAAGATTATAGTCAAAAAACCAATGCAATAATAACATCATGTTTAGGGGATATTTGTTACACAACAAAATGGTTTGGTTTGATTTTCACAAATACTTTGTCTTAAACAACCAGGAACAACTGAGTAAAACAGATCACCAGTACATTATTTGCTATTAAAGTCATCAGCTGTGTTCCCATATGCATTTATCAGAAATGCTGTAAGAAAATAACAGTTCATTCTAGTGACAATTTAAGTCCCTGCTAAAGAGCTATAATCAAAGGAAGAACTATATTCCCTGGTTTGAAACAGTTCGAGGCCAGGAGACAAATGAAACACGAGCAATCAATGCTTATGGTTAGAGGCAACGACTCCTGGCCTTGGTCTAACAGACAAGTATTAATTTTCAGCTTGCCTCCGTCAATAATATTTCATTACCGTACATATCAAAACCTTATTATGATGAAGAAATCTCATTCTCCCTGATTTTTTCTGAATCATGGCTGCCTTCTTTATTTCTATTTACTCTTTTTGGAAACTAACCATTTGATTATTAAGGAATGTATTTAACTTTGCATTTTGATCCCTTTTTCCTTGAGTTTACATAACACCAAGAATATTTCATGGGGGGGACTTCATGCTTTGCATGGAAAACAGGGATAATAACATCTCCAGCCCAAGGTTGTTGTAAGGGGGGAAGGGAATGAAATAATATTTTGTTCTGTTTTGTAATAATATTACAAATAATATTTGTAAAGTATTTTACAAATCTTTAGGTGGTACATAACTGCTGTTATTATCATTTGCTTAAAAGTAGAATCACACTGGACTTATTAAGAGCATTAGGATAATATATTTAATATACATAAAATATTTTGTAAACCTCAAAGCTCCACATAAATATCATTATAGATGTTATCAATATTAAATAAATTAAACCAATATGTTTAATTTAAAATGCCCACCCTTAAAATAGAATCTACAAAAAAAAAATTACAATATATTTTGTCAAGGATAGCTTGAAATGTGTTGGACATTGGTATCACAGAAAGTGAAATCAAAGACACTCTTTTTTAGTTCATATATTTATTAGAAAAAATATTATTTTGTTTCACAGTTTCATATTCTACCTGCTTTTTTTCTTCTTTGTATAGTGAAATATTTGTCTTTATTGGTGGTTAAGTACATAATTAAAAATAAATTTTAACATATGTTATTGAGTCATCATCAGGTTTTCCACATACTCTGTTTATAGTGGGAATACCATGTAAGCAGTTATGCAAGGCTCATGTGGAAGAAGGAAGGCTGGAAAAACAGTGGACCTATGGACTAGAATCGTGCTCTAGTTTTCACAGAGAAAATTCAATACATTGTGAAATTTAAGACAACAGATTAATATACCTTTTTGTCACTTCTACCTAGAGATGTATGTTCTTGTTAAAGGTTACGGCAGTTGAAAATGATATAAGTAAGATAGTGTAAGTTAACTGGGAATTTGATGATGGAGGGGAAAAAAAGCTCTCAAAGGTTAAATAATCCATCAAATTTGATCCTCAAAAAATTATTTGTAAGCATGCCATTTAAAAAAATACAGAGAAGTTTAGTCATAAACAAATAATGTAACCGATTACACTGAGTATAATGTGTAATTCTGAAATTGGTTAACAGAAATTAAAGAACTTTTAGGAAGTATCACAAGTATCAAAGTATTCTTTGCACCCATGTATGTATTAGCTAATCCATGTAGAAACTAATATTTTTATATTCTTTTTTTAAAGGAAAAATTGGCCAATAATTTATCTAGGATTATTTTATGTATGAAGTGACATTGCTTAACTATGTAATAGGTATTTCCCATCACTCCAACCACAGCTGATTTCAATCTATCTAGAAGCACCTAGAACAAAGGATAAGTTCTTATCCCCAGAAGCTTGTTGTTACAGGTACAGTGAGAATCAGAATAGAATAAATAGCATTTTACTCACGCTGGAAATTGTTGCAAATTAACATTCAAGGAGCTTGTAGGAAAGCCCTGGAGGAAGGGATTTTAGAATCTTAGGCTATCTATGACTCTGTCTGCAAAGCATATGCATTAGAAGGCTATGGTTTATTTCACAATGTCAGGAAAGTATTATGGATTAGCAGTCTACCTATAATAAAAAGACCAAAGCAAGACTCAATCAAAACCTTCAGCCTTATTACAGATTACAGAGGTATAAACCACCTGCATGTCCAGATCCCCCACTGACATATTGTCAATGAACAACAGAAAAAATTACAGATTCCTGTACTTCTTTATATGTGAGTAACAGGGCTTGAATAAGCTAATGGTGATGTTCAATGTGACATGCAACTCAGCATTTACCTTCACTTTAACCTAGAAAAGTTGGCAACAAGTATTGAAAGTTGAGAACATATCTGTTGGTGTGTAAACACAGAGGAAAAAGGAAAGCAGAAGGAGAATGCATTAACAAATTGAGTTTTTTGGGGTTGGTTTGTTTTGGTTTTTTTTGGGGGGGGCTGGTTTCACATGTTATAAATCCAAACTTCAAAATATCTCTTTGTATCTCATTGCTTCTTCAACTTTTTCCCACCTCCCCTTCTTTCCTACTTTTGTCAGTATTCTGTTCTGAATGACCATTTTGGAACCATTTCATGGAATGCTCAGTCTATGACTTTGCTCATATATAAACCTAAATATCACCTAAATCTTGACCCTCTTTCCCTTGGTCACACCACTTCCCTCATTCTGGGGATTTTCAGATACATGATCACTAGCAGAGGCAAAGGAAGGGATTCATTGTACAGTTAAAGGGAACCAGAGTCTAAATGAAGAGTTCTAGATAAGATCAGTTTAGAATCTGGAGGGTGGATAAGGAAACTAGACAAAGACCATGAAACTTCAGAGAAGTATGACATAACCTATCATTATCACTGCTCATCCTGGACATCCTGAGAGGTGAAGGGACTTACCCAGGACATCGTTAACATTATAATGCTAACTGTATGATCTTGAGCAAGATTTTTTTTGCCTCAATCTCCATATCTGTAAAATGGGGATATCCATAGCACCTGCCTCCCAAGGTGGTTGTGAGGATCAAATGAGATAAGAATTATAAAGTGCTTAGCACAGTGATTGGCACATAGTAGGTGATACATAAATGTTATTATTTTTGTTGTTTGTAGTTGTAGTTGTGGTTGAAGTTGTAGCAGCAACAATAGTAGCAGCAGTGGTAGTGGTGGTATAGTAACAGTATAACCATGTGTGAGTGTAGATCATACAAGCAATGCAAGTAAGGCAGCAGTAGATCAGTAGATAGAGCTCTGGACTTCAAATCAGGAAGACTGAGGGTAATATCTATCTTAGATATTTACTAACTAGGGAACCCTGGATTGGCCACCTTCTCTCCTTTGTAAAATGAGACTAACCCTATCTCTCAGAGTTATTTTGAGGATTTAATGGCAATGAATGTAAAGTGCCTTGGACTTTAAAGGTGATCTATTATTTTTTATTAAAGATATAATTATATAACTATTAGTCAATGTTCATTTGGGTGGTTAAAATTACCTAAAGATATTAATATGAATTAAGAGGTCATTAGGAATCAATGAAGTCAACTATATATCATATTTATTGGTAATTTTTTGAAATATAAGAGGACAGAGGTTACCTTTAAAAATGATTTTTATTCCAACAGTAGCTACAGGGAAGTACTTTCTGAACTTAAAATACAATTTTAAAAGTTATGTTCTTGAAAGCTTGCCACATAAAGCCTGAAAAGTTAAAATTTTCATGGAAAGGTTATTTAACAACACTTTTCAAAAGATGAAGAATGGTGAATGCTCATCTTATAAAATGGAAAATCTGGGTTCAAACTCCATCTGATATTTATTTGTTGTGTGACCCAGGAAAAGTGATTTAACCTCTCTATATCGCCAGTAACCCCTGTGGAGTCATAGACAGTTCAAAAAAAGGCCTTGATAAAGGGAGTTCCCCAAGCTAATGAAATCCCAGAGCTTTTAAGTATATGTATAGACAAAAAAAGTATTTTCATATGGTAGTTAAAAGATTCTAAAAAAAATTTCTTTTTCTGATTTTTTGGTGCTTGACATGTTTGGCACAGCCACTAATTTGTTTCTCAAGAAATTCAGGATCTACAAATGTGAGTTTTTTCTGTAGTCTGTAAACCATTGGCCTCTCTAATTCCTTATTCCTGAGTCATATTTTCCACATAGGTCTTACCTTTCTCCCTATTCACACAAAAGATGTTGAATTTCAGAACATATGCGGATTTCATTTTGAGAATCCCATCTAATTTTCCATAGAATTTTTCTACATTTTCATCAGATATTGATGCAATGGATACTGATGCATAAACTGAAATTGGTTTTGTGGTGATCTTTTTAGAAATATTTATCATGACCATTGCAATAAACCATGGCCAAAATCCTATGAAATGATAATTTTGTTGTCCTTAAGACCAAAATTAAATCAACTCTTCCAATCCTTTAAAAAAAAAAAAGAAAAGAAAATATTCCAAAGATTTACCATGATGGCTATGTACATAAGCATTGTTGTTTTCACCTAAACCATCTTTACTTACTGTATAGTCATTATTCTTCAATTTTCAAATTCATTAAGCATTTATTGTGTGCAAGATACTTCATTAGGTGCTAAGGATAGAAAGACCAAAAAGGGGTGAGAGTAAGGGAAGCATGTCCTTATAGAGCTTCTATACTATTGAGGGGACATTACAATGAATACACCACAGCTAAAATATAAAATAGTTTAAAAAGGAAGCATGCAGTGACAGTTGGGATGATCTATGAAGACTATGGAGAAAGTTTCCCATTTATTTTTTCCAGTGAAATTGGTTTAGGTTATAAACCTTTGTGGCGTACCTTTCACTACACAGTGACCTTAAACTCAGCAATTTTGAAAACCTAAATTAGTGATAAATAAAAGTAGAATGGGATCTCACTTTTCAAAAATTCATTATTACATTGATACATAATTATACCTTGTCTTGTGTCATGTTCCCTACAATTTAATGACATATAGTAAATACTGATATGTTATTTTAACATATTTAACATGTATTAGACTACTTGCCATCTAGGGCAGGGGGTGGGGGAAAGGAGGGAAAAATTTGGAACAGAAAATTTTGCAAAGATCAATGTACAAAATTACTCATATGTTCTGTAAATAAAAAGCTTTAATAATTTTTTTTTTAAATATTGATATGTTCTGATGAGTCCTAGCTTCTTACTTGGGTCCTCTATTCTCTGACTTTAATCTTCTTTTCCAGATTTATGTCTTACTATTATTGTAATCATTATCAGTCTTCTAGCCAAATTGTAATACTCCTTGCTCATGAAATAAACCCTGGACTTTCATGGCTCAGTATCGTTAATCCTGTTGTTCTTTCTGCCTATATTTCCACTTTCTTCTCTCTGCTCATCTCACTATTTATTGATAGTTTATCCAGCTTGGTCAAAAGTTAAATCCTTCAAGAAGTCTACTTGATGTCCCAAACTAGTTATGATCCCCTGTAATACTTCCTTTGCATATTTATAAAAAGGAAATAAATGTGTATGAGAAGGATTTTTTGAAACTACTTCAAAAGTAATTGTTTTCATTTTTAACAAATGTCAAAAATAGTTCAAAAGTGGAAATTAACTGCTTGCTAAATATCTCTGAAAATACGCCCAGACCGATTTTTACATCATATAAGAAAATGCAAATTGATGATTTTTATTTCCAGAAAACTGCCAAGAAGATGAGAAGCCAAAAAGACAAGAAGCCAAGTCTTCTACCAGTCTTAATATTTTGAGAACTCAAAAGGCCATGAGAAGAGAAGCAAAGTGAAAGTCACATTGCCTGCAAAAATGTTCATTTTGCTTCCTTATATTAACTGGCATTGGGAAGTTGACATTCTCATCACTCTTGTATACTCTACATGACTTTCTGGCAGCTGCGCATGGGCAATGTGACAAAAGAGAGGCAATGTTGGATTCCTGAAAAACTACAAAAGAAGCTTCTGCTACCCCATGCTAAGAGGATGCTATCATTATGGGAGGAAAACATGACTGCTGAAATGCTATTGAATTTCTGACGCTGTTGTACTGTCTCCCTTTAAAGTCAGCCACGACAACTTGGAAAAGCCACTGATTCATTTCTGCCATGATGCTCAGAAGGCCTGTCACATTCCCTAAATCATAGTGACATCAGTGCTTGGGTTTCAGATTTTTAAAATCAAATATATCCCTATAATAGTTATATTCTATCCAACACAAACTATGGTTAGATCCTTAATTTTAAATTAGCTCCTGGGAATGAGTAAAAACTATGTTGGATGTTGAATAAAAGATCCCTGGAAGGACTGACTGGACCTATATTGTGGACATAATCAGTTTGAATCAGCTTACGCTAACCTGGACGTGGGAGGATATCTGGATCCAGTTCTTAACTAGGCAACTATTTTCCCTTATTTTCCATGGTTCTTTTGTACATCTGCAAACCTGTCTAACCAAGGTCAAACTGGCAAGAAAGCAAATTTATTTCAAAATTACAAATCAAAAGAGGATTTGTCTTCATCTTGTCAAGCTTAACCATAGCGGGATGGGCCGTACGGGGGGGGGGGGGGCCATTCCAGGCAATTTTGTTTATGTGATGATAAATGACTAGCTTGACTTTTTAAACTTAACTGATCAAATCACTGTAAATAGAAAAGTCAGGAAGACAGGAGAGACATCCTAGAATAGTAAATAAAGAGTTTTACTTGAAATCAGAAAGACCTAAGTTCAAGTCCTACCTCCGACACAAAATGGCAAATCATAGAAGCTGTTGGTAAACCCAAGCAACTATATAAGATTTGAAGTGACAGTGCAAGTAAAGATCTACATAAATAGTGTTTCCTCACTGGCCATTCCCAGTAAATGAAAACACAACTGTGATTTCTTTCTTCCCCCCCAAAAAAATTTTTTTTAAATCAAACAAACAATTATTAGCTGGAAAAGAAAATACAATAACAAAAATTCAATACACACCATTTTGTCACCAAGTGTTCTTGATCAAACTACATGATCTATAATCTTCTCCAAAAGAACAATTGAGAGTTAAAAACAAACAGAAATGTCTGAGAGAAAGAAGGTACTCAACAGCTGTCAGATTCTGAATTTCCCTTTCTGAAATTCAAAAAACATCTTATCACTCTCTATTTAACAATTTAACAATAAGTTTTCATTAGAAAAAAAAGATAATGAATGTTAATTCATTCCCTTAAGAGATGAGTATTTGCTTCCTAGCTCTTTCTTCAAATGTAGCTGTTTATTTACTCAATTACTAATATTTTTAAACATATTATAAACTACAGATCTTGTGAAATCCTAATAGGATTTATCCCTGAAACCTGAAAAGCCACAAAGAATGTTAGATGTAAATATCATCTTTAGGAAAGAAAAATCATTAACATTTTAAATACAAACCATTATGATTTTTAGCTTTTAAATTAAAAGTTTAAAGAAAGCCTTTCAAACCTCAAAAAACACATATACAAGACACCAAGAAAATCATGATTCATATGACTGCTAATATGCTTAAAGTAAATATTGATAAAGTACTATCTAAAACTATTTAAAATTGGGTGACAACAAATCCACAAATTGGATTAAATTATGCCATCAGTTTCTATTTTGGTTGCAGTCATTTGAATTGATGACACAGACAAATACAATCTTGATTCTAACTTGCTTGAGGCTGATATAAGTAAGATGTGTTTGGTATTATTTCAGATCCAAACTTGACTGATTGACAAAGTGACACCTGGTCAAGAAGGATGTTATCAACCTAATTCTCTTTCCCTAGAATGGAAACTCTTGGCAGTATAAAAACCCATTCTATTTGGTTTGATGAGGCCCTCAATTGCTTACATTTACCTACATGGGGGAGCTGAAGCTTATATTGGACTGGTGATTTTCTAGATAAAATGTAAGTATTTCACTTTGAACAAAAAGCCATCTCTGCCCCCTCTCTCTTATGAAATTTAAATTCATTGGGTTGTAGCACAATATATTTCTCATCTCCCTTCTGTGATGCCCACCAGGGCACCCATGAAAAGAAGATGTATCTCAGTAGGGTTTTCCTTGTAAAATATTTAAATGAAAAATTGAGCATTTTAAGACTTGCACAATCATTCTTTTTCATCATGCAATAAAATATTCATACAATGCAAAAACACTGCAGTTGTTAGAGCATTTTAATTTAAAAAATAAACAATAGAATCAGATTTCCAAGAATACCATGCAAGGGGATAAAGGAAATACCAAGAGAAGGCAAGGAAATTATATTTTTAATCTCCTAGAATTTAATATTTAACAAAGCGACCATTTACTTTTATTTCAAACAAAAGCCTTTTTTATTTGATAAATTGAGACAACTTTAGGCAAGTAGAGAAGGGCAGACTCATATTATTTACTTGTTTTGTGGATCCTTGTTCCTTCAAAGAGACATTCTATTCTTTATTTCTCCAGTGCCTTAGTTTATCTATGCCCAAGTTTAGGATCACAGAAATGCAACTCTTAACATCTTGGTAAGTGATCTGGATTAATTCTTGTCTGTAATGCTGGAACATTTGAGAACTAGAGAATATAACTAAATTTAGAGCTAAAAAAAAAAAATCACCACCAAGACAGTGTGACCTTTTAGGAAGGTTCTCAAATGAGATCCTATTTAGCCACATAATTCACACCTCCTATTTTTGGTCATAATATAGTGAATTTCAAGAGACACAAATCATATAGTGATACATGTGAGGAAAATTCTTCAACAATTAAGAACTAATGGGATGCCTCAGGAAATAATAAATTGACTCTTGTGCAAAGGATTGGAGCAAAGTCTGTATAACCACATGCCAGGGATATTGTAAAGTTAGGTTGTATAAGTAGAAAAGATGAGTTAACCTAGATAATCATTGAGGTCTCTTCTGAAACAATGAGGTGACAAAGTAGTTAAGGCATTGGACCCAGAGTCAAAAAGAATCAAGTTCAAAATCAGTCTTAGACATTTACTAACTGTGCGACCCTGGGCAAGTCACTTAATTCCTTTTTGCCTCATCTGTAAAATGAAGCTAAAAATTGCACCTATTTCCTAGGGTTATTGTAAGGATTTAAAAACTTAAAATATTGTAATTTTAATTAAATTTAAATTGTAAAATTAAATTGTAATTAAAATAAAAATATTGTAAAGTGCTTTCAAATCTTAAAATGTTATATAAATGCTAGATATTGTTATTATTTTCAAGTGCTGTGGTGTAGAGAAAGTCAAGTTTTGTATGAATAAGAAATGAAAGTAAATAAATACTGTTAAATAACATAGTGGAGTAAGAAAATTCCAATAGACTTAGGATACAAAAATGCCAGCCACATCCAGAGAGAAAACTATGGAGATTGAATATGAATTGAAGCATATTATTTGTTCCTTTTTTTTTTGTTTTCCTTGTAGTTTTTCCCTTTTGCTCTGATTTTTCTTTTGCCATATTACTACTATGGAAATAGCTTTAAAATGATTATACATGTATAACCTATATCAGATTGTTTGCTGTCTCGAGAGGAAAAGGAAGGAGAGGGGGAAAAAAAACTGGAATTCAAAAACCTTACAAAAATGAATGTTGAAACAATTTTCAGATGATGAAATTAAAGCCATATATAGAATCATATGAAAAAAATGCTCTAAATCACTATTTATTAGAGAAATTCAAATTAAAATAACTTTGAGATACCACCTCACACTTCTCAGATTGACTAAGACAACAGCAAAAGATAATGATAAATGTTGGAAGGGATGTAAGAAAATTGGGACACATGCATTTTTGGTGGAGTTGTAAAATGATCCAATCATTTTGGAAAGCAATTTGGAAGTATGCCCAAGGAACTATAAAACTATACATACACTTTGATCTATCTTTGCCACTACTGGGTTTATATCCCAAGTAAATTATAAAGGAGGGATGCGGATCCACATGTGCAAAAATGTTTGTAGAAGCTGTTTTTGTAGTGGCAAAGAATTGGAAAATGAGAAGATGAACATCAATTGGGGAATAGCTAAATAAGTTGTGGTATATGAATATAATGGAATATTATTGTTCTATTAAAAATTGATGAACAGGCTGATTTTAGAAAGGCCTAGAAAGATTTATATGAACTGATGCTGAGTGAAACAAACAGAACCAGGAATACAGTAACAGCAAGATTGTGCAATGATAAACTATGAAGGACTTGGTTCTTTGCAGTGGTTCAGTGATCCAAGGCAATCCCAATAAAACTTGGATAGAAAATGTTATCTACATCCAGAGAAGGAACTATGGAGACTGAATGTAAATCAACACATGCTATATTTAGTATTTTTTCTCTTCTCTTTTTTTTTCTCTCATGGTTTTTTCCTTTTGTTCTGATTTTTTCTCTCCCAACATGCTTCATAAAGTATTGTGTGTGTGTTTGTGCGTGTGTGTGTGTGTGTATAATATATACACATATAACCAGAAAAAATATTTTAAAAATGAATGTTGAAAACTATCTTTACATATAATTATGAAAGTAAAATGCTATTGAAATTAAAAAATATATATAATAAAGTAAATGTGGTATAACATAATGAATGGCATAATGGGCTTGAAGCTTGGAAAATCTGAATTCAAATCTTATCTCTCAGACTGACTAGTTAGCTAGTAACTTGGGCAATACCACCACTTTCATGTGCCACGGGTAAAGACTGCTCTTAAGTCAAAGAGCATGCTAGCTGCCTTAGTTAAAGGGAGTACACCACACCAAGAATTCCCCACACATATGGATTTTTCATGGTTTTATGTAATAGAACATTATGTCATTTGAAATTAATGCACAGAATTACTCCACAGAAATATACTGTATAGTACTGTATGAATTACTATATAAGCTTTCCAAACATTCTGAAATTAAACAAATTATGAAACTAACAGTAGGTGAGTAATTTACAAAAGAAGAAATGGAGATATATATGAGTTGTTTTCATGGTCACTTGGATGAATAAAATAAATATTCTTAGTATCATGTTCTTCCTTAAAAAAAAAAAAAAAAAAAAGAGCCTGGAGGCCACTAGATACAATATTCCATTAGTGCTGACTGCTATGGTTTTCAGTTTGCTTTATTGATAAACTTACACTTATCTACAGCAATATCCCAGAAACTTTTTTAAAAAAATTTGCACTGCCCATTTTAGGTATTTACTAATTGGTTCTATTTTTCTACTTATGCATTTGTTTCTATAAAGTCTCCTTTTTTCACATTATGGGTGTTCCATGGTAAATGCTTTGTCAGGCAAAATGTACAAACAGAAATTAATGATGGAGGGTACCTAGCTGCCTAGGAATTTTGTAGGGTTTAAATCTAATCTTTAAATGAAACATTAGAACCTGCAAAGAGCAAGACTTCCATGAAGGGGTTAATCTCTAAACCAGGTTCAATAAGATCCAACAGCAGTTGCAATAGGTTACTTGAGGCTCTAAGCAATCTGCTCCTACTTGAAGATGGGCCTTTGGCCTTTGGCCCTGCTCCAATCCATGAATTTGATTCAGTAAATCTTAGAACTAGAACAAGGGCCCCTCTTCTTCTAATCCAAGCCACTTATTCTGCTGGTGGGGAAACTGAGCAATAGAAAGCTTAAATGTCTTGTTTAAAATCATACGATTACTAGTTATCAGGAGGTAGATCTCCTGAGATCTCCTAGCAAGAGTGATTAACTTGATTTTTAAATTTTAAAAAGATGTTTTTCATAACTGTATTTCAATATAATTTGTTTCCTTTGTAGTTCTGTGCATTTTAAAATTATTTAAAATTAGTTTAATTAAAATTAATTTAAAATTATTCTGAATAGGGTTCATAAATTTTATCAGCCTGCCAAAGGGATACATGCCACAAAGAAGATTAAGAATCCTTGATCAATTATGACCCTTTTATTTTGCGGATGTGGAAATTAAGATCCCAGAGAATGATTTAGACAGTACTAAATAGTCAGGTGAGGATCTGAGCTCTGTTCCTATCACTGTGAAAGTAATATTCTTTCCATCAGACTATACTATATCATCTTTGTGACTCATGTCTCTTGTGTTCCTCCTGATCTTTTCTCTTTGTAATGTTTACAAGATTCCAATTGCTGATCTCTCGATTTCTATCCCAAACCTGAGCCCAATTCTCCATCTCTCCTGAGTTTCGCCTTTAACTTATGTTTAAAAGCATGTGACTCTGGAGAAACTATTTCACTCTTCTCTAAAAAGGAGATTTGTTAGTCTAGATGGCCTTTAAATTCCCTTTCCAAAACAAAACAAACAAACAAAAAAACAAAAAAAAGAAGATATCACTTAAGCTATACTTGATATATTCCATTTACTAATAAATTGATATATTCCATTTACTATTAAACCAAGAAAAGAAACTATGCACTATGCATGGTGAAAACACACATTGCTCTATAGAAGTAACGAGATGATGAAAGGGGAAAGATTTCTGGAGTCAGGCAGAACTAAGGGGGAATCCTGCCTCAGACATTTACTAGCTCTGTGGCCTTTCACAAGTAACTTTACTTCAGTTTCCATTTGTTCTATAAAATGGAGGTAATAATAGCACCTATGTCAAAAGGTTGTGTTGAGGATCAAGTGAGATAATGTCTATTCAGCATTTTCAAAACCTTAAAGCTCTATAAATGCTACCTATCATGTATAGTGCTTAGTTGGTACAAATAATTAATCCTATAAAGTGGCCACATTATTTAAATTCTCACTGTACATTTCCATTGGTCTGGAACCGATTACTATATTTTGCATAATTATAATTTAGAATAGTGCAAATTTGAGTACATGCGACCACTTCAGGGGATTCATTATTCATACTAATCAAGACCTCACTAGATTATTAGAACAAATAACAAACCTATTCACTTTATGATGCCTTTCCCAACCCACACAAAGCAGCCCAACAGAAAGAATCTAAATTCTTTCCCATGAAAAATTCCATCTGCTGTGAATTTATGAATCTCTGGAGAAAACACATGAGAAAATAAAAAATAATCAGGGTAATTGTATATTTTATTTATTTATTCATTCATGTGAGTGTTTGTGTACATATGTACATATGCGTATGTATTTTATTATCAGATTTGTGATTTCATTGGAGAAAGTAAGTTCCTATTGGAACTTTTTTGGTCTTTATTTAATCTACATTTATTGTCTACAAATACACACCAGCACTTTCTCTGTAGTCTTATAGGGCTTACCATGTTAAATTTAATATATCCTTAAAAAAAAAACAAAAACAAAAAAAAAGCTGTTTGACCAAATTTCACAATTTAATATATGATTCTCTTTTTTTCCTTCTTTGAATATTGATGTTTTCACTGATTATTAAGTACTAAAAGAAAATAATTTTAAAAGACAATGTATGGAGATGGATATATGAATTGTACTCCATTTTAAATCTGATGTTAAGGTAGCTAGGACTCAGAATTGACCGATTTAGAACTAAATTATTGGACTTCAAATCCCATCTCTGCCAATTATTAACTCTGCAACTATAGATAATTTGCTTCATTTCTCCTGGACTCCATTTTTTCCTCTATAAAATGAGGGGATTGAACTAGATGCCCTTTCATATTCCTTCTAAATGGGAAAAATTTCAGAAAGATTGTATCACTAGAAATATAAAATACTTTGTTTCTCCAGTGATTGAATCAAGTAAAAACTGGTATGTGTAGTCAGAACAAATTACAATCTCATTCAGTGGAGTCTGTGATATTATTCATACCCTTCATACCTAAAGAAAACCCAATGGAAAAAATGATCAAGTGGAAATTATTTATGAGAAGTACATGGAGATAGTTAAGCTTCATATCAAGTGACATCTTTCTCAGAAAAGTGATGTGGGTGATCATCAGGTCACACTCTGACATTTTAATTAAAGTATAACTGAAAATCCAGTGTTAAGCCAAGACTCTTAGCTATGCTAGATCTGCATACTTCCCAAGGGTTGTAACTGGGTATGACTGTAAACTGAGAGTCCCTACACTTTTGACCCTGGGAGTGAGAGAGATCTCATTTCTTTAAGTAAGTAGTTTCTTTAGTTAAGCAATTAGAGAAGTAAAGAAACATGGTGGAGTATCAAGAGCTACAGTCTTGCCTTTGAAAGACCTGGGATATACATATATTTAACTGAGGGAGCGTGGACACTTTTTTCATCATTCAGATGAGGTTTCCTCACCCATAATTTTAGGGAGTCAGAGTAGATGATCTCTTATTCTCCTTCCAGATTTGATATTTTGTGATTCATAACAGAAACATAACTTTTTCATCCAATTACTTATAAAACCCAAAGATATTAAATAAAGCCTTAAGCATATCAAGCCATATATAAATAAAATTCAGGTAGCAAACACAACATACATTTTTCATAATTTGTTTTATTTTCTATTACTATTTGATTCAGGTTAATGAAGCTGGAGGAGAAAGAAAAGGAAGAGAAGAAGGAGGAGAAAGAGGAGATAGTAGGAGAATGTATTCCTCAGGTAAATATTTGTATTCACCTTTTAACATAGAGTGAGATAAGATAAGAAGATGTGAAGGTGAAGAAGGTGCAGATCTGTTAAACTGAAACTGTCTTTACTGGCTACCTCTCAAGATATCATCCCTTTCAGAATATGCCATGCAAATGGCTCATTGGAGGGCTCAAATATTTGGAAAGTTGCCAGCCCCACCAATTCCAAGTCCAAGAAACTGAAGTTATTTACAGAACAGTCTTGGCCTGAAGGAAAGAGACTTATGACTGCTTTCCCCCTGCCAATACCCATTTTGCTCCCATGAGAAAACTCCATTTCTTTGATTGTTGGAGAGATGAGCATGAAGATTTTAAGGAAGAGCAAAGAAGGCTAAAGAAGCTTTTAGAAAAGGCAAATCAAAAAAAGAAGAAGGGAAGAAATCAATTACAAAGAAATAGTGCTGGGCCAATCTGTAACTGAGAGGTACACATGCTTGTTATTTTTCCACAGTAAATAGTAATACCGCCTATTGGTCCAAGAATTATCCCTTTCACTCTACTGGAGTCAAATAATACTGAATTAGGATTGTATGCTTGTACACGGTTTGATCCTTAAAAGGTCTTTTGATCTTGTTCCTTGTGTGAATGTTATCTATAATATTCTCAAAGTAATTATTATGCCATTATTTGTTAGGTTTCTAGCAAAAAAAATATTCTCACCAAAAAAAATGAATGAAAGAAAGAAAAGAGAAAGAAAGAACGTTAAGAAAAAGCAATGGAAAGGGAGAAGGTAAGAGTCATAATCATTCCCTGGTTTTAGGCAGTTAGTTCAGCTTACAGTATATTGTTCATGGGAAGGTCTTATGTATAGGTTATGATGTGAACGGCCCAAGGTCTTAAGGAAAACAAAATACCAACAAGTTTGAGGAACTCTAATTCTGTGTCACAAAATAATGCACTTTTAGGATCACCTTCTGAACCCTTCTGTACTCTTTCAGATTTCTGTATTATAATCATAGGACCCTACCAGCCAAAAATTATAAGATCATTATTAGGTACAATATTTTTTTCCTTTTTTAAAATAGGTTTCTTGATCTTTATATTGCTCCAAAGTTGATGAGAGATGAAAGATAGAGAAAGCGTATATTAAAGCACTTATGTATTATACACTGTATTAAATGCTGGAGGATCAAATACAAACTAGCAAGACAGACCCTGTCTTCATGGAGTTTAAAATCTAATACAACACAAAAGATTCCAGAAATGGGCAGGGGAGGATAATCAACTGGGTAATGTCATAAAGGACTAGTACCCTCCAAAGAAAGAAAAATTCTCAACTAGCAGGACCAGGAAACTAAGAGTGGACTCCACGGTTCCCATTGGAGGAGATGATTATTTCTGGAGAGCAAAATCACATCTAACAAGGGCCAAGAGAAAACATTGGATTTGAAATCAAAAGAGCACCATTCATAGCTCTGCTCTGCCATTTACTATCATATGAATCTGGGTAAATCATTTAACCTCTTTAGGTTTCCTTTTTCTCATCTCTAAAATAATGGGGATTAGACCAGATAGCATCTAATAGCAAAATGTAGTGATACAGAAGACAAAACAAGACAAAGCTCTAGTTTTGGGGTCAGAGGACTTGTGTTCAAATCTCTCCTATAATTTATTAACCGTATGATCTTAAACAAATAATTTAACTTCTCTGGGTCTTAGTTTTATCTCTAAAAGAAAAGTCTTGGACCTTATTACCTCCAAGTTCCCTTCCATCTGTAAATCTAGAAATCCAATCATCTCTTCCATTTCTAAACTTATCATTCTATGAGATGTGGATTATAAAACACTTTGGAAAACATTTTATCCAATACAATACAATAAAAAAATTATTAAACACCTACAACATGCCAGGCACTGTGCTAAGTGCAAGAGACACAATAAAAAGAAAGACTGTTCTTACCTTCAATAAGCTTACAGTCTAGACTGATAGACAATACAAAAAGGAAATTGGTGGGAAGAAGGAATGGGACACCAGGG
>JAJPUD010000242.1:0-35318 GCA_023553655.1 Myrmecobius fasciatus
TTTTTTTTTTTTTTTTTTTTTTTTTTTTTTTTTTTTTTGGTGTGAGACCATTGGGGTTAAGTGACTTGTCCAGGATCATACAGCTAGGAAGTGTTAAGTGTCTGAAGTGAATTTGAATTCAGATTCTCCTGACTCCTGGGCCTGTGTTCCATCCACTGTACCATCTAGCTGCCCCTAAATGTAGTACTTTTTGCACATGAAGACATCGGTATTTTAAAAACAACAGCAATGTGATGGTTTATCCTGATAAATGGCCCATTGAAGGCATCCTGAAGGAGAAATGGATTCTTCCTCTATATGTTGGATTTTCTTGGAAGCTCTGAATATTATCATAAATAATAAACAAGGCAAACTTTCCAAGTAAATTAATGTTAGAACTCTATTAAAATTAGTTTTTTTAAATCAACATATAAATGCCTTATTTCTCAACTGCATTCATGATCTTTACCTAATCTAATACCACTTTACAGTGTAAATATTCTGGAAATTGTTTTGTATTTAAAAATATTATACCTTAACACATCCTAGCTGTGTGATCTTGGGCAAGTCACTTAATCCTAATTGCCTCAGCAAAAAAAAAATAAAAATAGAAAATAAAAACATTATACCTAAATCTTTTAATGTATATGAGTTTCTATCTATATGTTTTACCTCACTGATAGGCAACAGTTCATATTATGACATGCATGTGCTGGAAAAACTCCCCAAACTTAAGATCTGTCCCTTCACCTGCTTGTTGCTAATAGGTAAAATTTTTGTTAGGGATTTAATTCTTTGGATTTAGGAATCATTCCATTTTAAATTATTAAGTAGTTTTTGGGAGGAAGGTAAAGAACACAATCTGCTCTAAAGAAGCATATACTCTTACCTCAATCACCAACTCTTTCCTAAAGCCTTTGATGACACAGTCCTACACACACCCGACCAGTTCAGTCAGAACTTCCTCTTAACACTTCCCTGAATCATTTTGTCTCACTCTTTCCTTTATTCCTATCACATTATGATAGCATCATGTATTCATGTTATAAAACCAACTCCTCTTCCTCCTCCCTTATCCACCATCCACTTGAGTATACTCTATTTGAGGTTAGGAACTGACTGAGGCTTTTCGTCTTAGCATCCCTCAAATCTAGCATACTGCCTTGTACATAGTAGATATTTAATAAATTTTTGTTGAATTGATTTAACACATTAATTATCAGTTATTTGATTTGAACCCAGTATATCAACTTTTTTTTTTTACAAAATAGCTAATTGAGAGTAAATACATAATGAGGCACAATAAGGAAAGTAGAAGAAATGAGACATTTTTAGTCTGAATATTAACCAAGGACTATAGGATTTAGAGTCAGAAGAATCATAGAAATAAATTAGTCTAACACTTTCATTTTACAGACAGATAAGGACACAGAGGCTCAAAATGACTTCACTGAAGCGGTACAGATAGCAAATGTCTAAAGAGAGACCTGCACTTTTGATTTAATTTCCACTACACTATATTGTCAGAGGAAGAGATATATAACTGAGGCAGGAAAGTCAGAGTTCTGGACAATCAGATGGAGATATAGAGCACACAGAGAAGTGTAGAGGTTATTGAGGGATTAAAAGGGCATCACCACAGTAGCTCTTTCACAGTTTTTCCCAGGGTTCACTATGTTCATTGGATCTGTCTTCTGCTAATGTTCCTACTTAACATTTCTTCAACTATATGCTTGAAATTAGTCCTGTCTATTACCTTATTCTGCATTGTAATATTTAAATACAAGGAGCAGCAGTGGTAGTCACCTTCACCTTGCAAAGGCTCAGGAGCTCAAACATTAAGTACAAATTTATGTATTGTTGGGTATCACCTGTCCATAGATATTACCACAAATATTAAAAGAAATTATCTTGTATAGATTATAGTTGTGAACAAAAAGTTGATATCAATAAGAAGAAAACCACAAAGAATATTAAAATGAAGTAAGATTCTTTCTTTTCTTCTCCTTATTTTGACTGTTTGATTTTGGGGGAAAAAACAGTTAAGAAACATTGCTATTTGCCTTCCATTGTTTTTCCACTGAAATGTACTTTACTACCCATATGCTATCATCATTGACAGGAAATCCATTCTCTTCTGTATCATTTGCCAGGACACACACACACACACACACACACACACACACACTCCATATTTCTTATTATTTAATTGCTATGTCATCATATATTTATTGTCCCGTGTAAATTCCCACATGAATTTCCATAAGCTAGCTCTCTTAGAAAGCTTCTCTTACCAAAAGTGAGAATTCTTGAGCATAAATAAGTTTCTTTTTTGTATCCTTTTGTATTCTTTTCCCCAGAGAAAACTTCTATTTCCATCTATATTTAATATAATTGTAATCTAAGAAACAGGTTTTCTAGTATTGCTAGGTTGACAAAAATGATTATTAAGGAACACAGGAATGTCCACTTGAGAAGGTCCAACCAATCCTACTATTCAGAGTTTCTAGACAATTCTGCCCAATAGTTATGGTACAAGATATGTGCACCTGGAGTTCCTTTATATTCCCAGAAATCCTTAGTTTTATATATTCAATTTTTCCAAGAAAAATAATTGTACATTTTTGCAAGTAATTTCTACCACAGTAATTGTATTCAGTGCCAGCTTAGAATCCTTCCCTAGAAGAGAACACCAGATTAGTCCTCCTCCATGAGAAACAAAAGCTGGTGTCCCCTCATTCACTCCACTGACTTGAAAAATGGGTAATCCTATACCTGAGATAAAACTTTTGGATCTTGGCATTGAGTTAATGTTCATAGGTTTAATGTCTCTTGTAATAGTATGGAAAAAATGTTCAGTGGTTCTGTTGTTTTGAAGACAACATGTTATTAAAATTGGAAATGCATAATTATTAGATCATATACATATATATTACTATAAAATATAAGAAAGAAAAAAAAACCCTTACCCAAATCCAGAAAGTAAGCGACAGAAGAGAAAGAAGCCATAGCCCTGGACAAACGATGAAAGGAAGGCAAAGAATCCATTGACAGACATGCATATCAGAAGAGATTGTCTCCTTCCCACTTTGTCTGCCAATCCGCCCCAGAAGAATGAACCCACCATCATCCCAAGGTACACTATGCTACCTGCAACACAGAGAAAACAAGGAAACACAATGTGAATTGGAAGTTTTATTTTGCAAATATCACAAGAAAGAGCAATGGACAAAATAGATTTGAGATTTTGTCCTGGAACATTTTAAACCAAATTGGCATTAAGGAGTTTCCTTAACACGCCAGATAATTGGTTAAATATAAAAGAGCACTGTTAAATATTCTGCTGTTCAGTTTTACATGTATCTACTGGCAAGTATAATAATAATAACTAGATAATTTTTTGCTTTGTTTTTCTTAATAATATTTTATTTTTTCCAAATATATGTAAAGATCGGTTTTAACCTCCATTTTGTAAGATTTTTTCCCCAATTTTCTCCCTCTCTCTTACCTCTCCCAAGATAGTAAGCAATCTAATATATGTTATACATGTACAATACTTTTAAACACATTTCCATATTTATCATTTTGTATACGAAAAATCAAACCAAAAGGGAAAAACCACAAGAAAGAAAAAGCAAGCACACAAACAAACAAAAAAAAAAGGTGGAAATACTACGATTTGATTCACATTCAGTCTCCATAGTTCACTCTGAATGTGGATAACATCTCCATCCCAAGTTTATTGGACTTGCCTTGGATCACCATATTGCTGGGAAGAGCTAAGTTTATCATAGTTGATTATCACATACTCTTGCTGTTACTGTGTATAATGCTCTCCTGGTTTTACTCACTTCACTCAGCATCAGTTCATGTAAATCTTTCCAGGCTTTTCTAAAATCAGCCTGCTCCTTGTTTCTTATAGAATAATAATATTCCTTTGTATTCATATACCATAATTTATACAACTATTCTCCAACTGATGGGCATCCATTTCATTTCTAATTCCTTGACAATACAAAAAGCTGTTACATACAAGTGGATTATTCTAAATTCAGAAAGAGTCCCCCAACTCACAGAAATATTTATTTGGCATGAATCAACGCATGAGCCAAATTGGTCATTATTTTTTCCCTACAAATTTGGATTCTACTTTACTGATTTAAATCATAAACCAATAATAAAATTATGACCTTATATATCAAGAATTTTTTTCAAAAGTTGCTAAACTATCAAAAACAAGCTAAAAGTCATTCTTTGTTCATAGATTTTTTAATAATAGCATTATTTGTAATTGAAAATAAAATGGATATACCTAGATGTCTAACAATGGTGGATACAGTTAAATTTTTGATATCAATATAATGATCCCAAATTTTAAGTTGAAAGGGGCCAAAGGAATCATTTAAGAAACAAACTATAATGCAACTTAAACTGACAAGTATAAGAAATATGAAAAATCTGAAATGACTTTTATTAAATAATTTTATAAATTATATATATATATATTAAATTAAATAATGCAAAAAATCAGAAGCAATAGAACATAGTACACACTAATTAGAACAGCATAAGAAGAAAAGTGATAGAGAAAGAAAGGAAAAAGAAGACTGAAAGAGACTTATAGGGAGGAACTGAAAAATTATTACATTTTAAAATGCAATAAGGATTCATATGTTATACTCCCAAATGTATTTAAATGCAAATAGTTACCAGACATTTGCTATGTTGATGTTTATTTCTGAGTTTATAAAAAGCTGTTGGAAGAAAAAAGTAACTTTTTTCACATTACAAGTTATTTGAGTAATGAAGGCCAGAGACCAGCGAAAATGTAAGGAAATCAGTGGGAAGGACTTCATCTGTTTAACTTACTTTATTCCTTTGCAGGAGCAAAGTGTTCATTCAGTGAGCATGTTCCTTATCAACATTTTTTTTTGGTTGTCACCATTCCTAGAACTTTTATGTTTCAGGGGAGACAGAGGAGTGATAGGATAGGATCTAGGGAGTAAGAGGAGAATCCAGGAAGGAGTTAGATAGCTCAGAGAGAGGGGTCAAGCAAAAGCCGGGTAGAATCCACTGGGCTGACCAGGTCCCAGACTTGTCTAAAGATATGCTAATCAAGATCCCAAGGATGTTTAAAAATGTTAACTAGACAGTCTCAAAGGTTGGAGTTCTAGACCATGGCTATATAATTAGGACAGTCTGGGACTTATGGTTGATAATAGCTGGATGGACTCCTTACTGATAAAAAATAAGCTGGTTTCAAAGTCCACATCATTTCTGTGGGCCAGGTATTGTGCTAAGTGCTGGGCATATGAATGAAAGCAGAAATCCAGACATTCCCTTTCCTCAAAGAGTTTTTATTCTAATAGGGGAAGAAAACATATAAAAGGGCATCAAAAAGCCACTGAATACCTTCTTGGGCAAATAGAGAAGCCTCAAAAACAGTGAGTTACCATTATATGGTTTACATGTCATATACATATTAATTCATCAGATTTTATCCATTGTCATGGTCTTACAAAGGAAAGGGTTAATCAAAAAATGCCAATAGTAGGCTCATGGAGACCTTAGTGGCAAACTGCTGCTTTTAGCTTTTTCTTCCTCTTTGTCTTGAAGATGGACTAAATAGCAGAAGAAATATTTCCTAAATCTTGAAGAAATAAGTTACCAAGTCCTAATCAATTGTCTCTATCCCCTGAAGGAGAGTGTGCAGGAAGAAAAGTTTCATTTTCAATTCACCTTTGCAGAGGTGTTAAAAAAAAAGATCTATCATTCCATAAATATCCTGCAAATGAATTTATCCACTTCTCATTCAATTCAGCAAATCAATGAATCAATAAGCATATATTAAATAGTTCGGTGCAGTAGGTACTGTGTTAAGCAAACACTAATTAAAACTTCTGAGTTAGGCATTGAGGATGAAAAATGATACAGTATTTGTCTTCAGGAATTTTAAATCTACTGGAGAGAATATGATATGTCCAGAGAAAAGGATAAGACAATGTAAAAATGATGAAGGGCACAGGAAAGAATGAGATAGAGTGATTTAAGAATGAATCATTTGACAAGCATTTATTAGTAAATGCTCTGCTATGTATCAAGTGCTATGCTTACTTTGAATTAAAAGAAAAAAAAGTGAAACATTTCTTGTCCTCAGAGAGCTTTCATTCTAATAGGAAAATATGAGGATGTTGATAATTTCTTTCACATTTTCTACCTACAACCATGATGCACAGAATGGTAACAAGTTAGCAGCAGGCTAAAGAATCAGAAAATTAACACTGGGTATCACATTTTCTTTCTTATTAAAATTCCAGCTTGCCTATAATTTAATTTATTTTCATGCTCAGTCTTACCCTTTTTCATTTCTATAATCTTCATGGTTGTCTGAGTCTCTGGAAAACTCAAGTATTTCTAAAGTATTCTTTTTATCTGGCAAAGGATAAAATTCATCACCCTGGTAACAAACACTTTCCAGGTACCACCAAAGTGTGGAGTGGAGCTGGAATATGCGTTGTCTTGCTTAGCAGAAGCCACAAGAACTGTGTATTCCTGTGCTCAGGTTAGCCCAATGAGTTGCTATGCAGACCTGGCACGTTCTTAATCCTCTAGAGAAAGAGTGTTATTGAAAAATAGCTCATTGGTAATGGAGAAAGAATCTAAGCCCCATGCTAAAAGGAACATTGCCCTCCTGCTGTTCCAAAGAAATAACACTTGCCTTGGCTTTTCTGGTCCAGGAGGGATACAGCATGTGTCAGAGACTAGCTTGAATCACTATTTGATTCTTTTTCTTCAGAAACAGACAAGCAGAGACAGACAGACAGACAGAGACAGAGACAAAGACCCACAGAGAGAAACAGAGACAGAGATCAAAACAAAGACAGAGAAAAAGGGAGGGAGGAAAAGAAGAGAAGATGGCATTTCACTTTAGGCCAGGTAGCTGATTCATATAAACCTCACTATTTTCTTTTTTGAAACTGAAGAATAAAGCAAAATTTGATCATAACTCACATTTACACAATGTCGTGTAATTACAAAGTGCTTGATATACTATTTCCTCTAAACATTTATTAAGTACCTACTATATACCAAGCATTGTGCTAAATGCTGGGAATGCAAAAATACAAACAAAGTAGTACCAAGGTTTCAAACCAGAGAGACCAGATCAAGAGTGAAGTCAGAAGAAGGATCAATTTTTGTAAGAAAGATAAGTTCCATTTTAGGGACATTGAAATTGAGACTTTAAAAACATAGATCTGGAAGGGACCTCAGGAAATCTTGAGTCCAGGTCTCTCATTTTACAGATGAAGAAAATGAGTCCTAGAAAGATGGGTAATAGGTGCTAATCAAATATAGCCAGTTAGAGATATCCTATAAACGAAGAATGCAACCGAAGTCAGGGCTGCGTTACAGCTTTGAGAGTTGGCTGCAGAAAAGTTCATTTGGAAGAACAAAAGGTCAAGAATTTCAAGGGAATTAATGAAAAAAAAAGGCTGATGATGGTGGCCTTGCTGTACCAGATCTAAAACTATATTATAAAGCAGTGGTCATCAAAACCATTTGGTACTAGCTAAGAAATAGAGCAGTTGATCAGTGGCCTAGGATAGGATCACAGGACAAACTAGGCAATAACTATAGCAATCTAGTGTTTGATAAATCCAAAGACCCCAGCTTTTGGGATAAGTGCTCACTATTCAAAAAAAACTGCTGGGAAAATTGGAAACTAGTGTGGAAGAAATTAGCGTTTGACCCATACCTAACACCACATACCAAAATAAGATCTAAATGGATTCAAGATTTAGATATAAAGAGTGATATTATAAGCAAATTAGAGGAACATAGGATAGTTTACCTCTCAGATCTGTGGAGATGGAATAAATTTGTGTCCAAAGAAGAAATGGAACTCTTAATTGAACACCAGATAGATAATTTTGACTATATTAAGTTAAAAAGTTTTTGTACAAACAAAACTAATGCAGACAAGATTAGAAGGGAAGCAATAAATTGGGAAATCATCTTTGCATTTAAGGGTTCTGATAAAGGTCTCATTTCTAATATATATAGAGAATTGTCTTGTATTTATCAGAATTCAAGCCACTCTCCAATTCACAAATGGTCAAAGGATATGAACAGACAACTTTCAGATGATGAAATTAAAACCATTTCTAGTCATAGGAAAAGGTGCTTCAAATCACTATTGATCAGAGAAATGCAAATTAAGACAACCCTGAGGTACCACTACACACCTGTCAGATTGGCTAAAATGACAGGAAAAGATAATAACAAATGTTGGAGGGGATGTGGGAAGACTGGGACACTGATACATTATTGGTGGAAATGTGAACGGATCCAACCATTCTGGAGAGCAGTTTGGAACTATGCTCAAAAAGTTATCAAACTATGCATACCCTTTCATCCAGCAGTGTTTCTATTGGGCCTATATCCCAAAGAAATCATAAAGGAAGGAAAGGGACCCACATGTGCAAAAATGTTTGTGGCAGCCCTTTTTGTAGTGGCTAGAAACTGGAAACTGAAGGGATGCCCATCAATTGGAGAGTGGCTGAATAAATTATGGTATATGAATGTTATGGAATATTATTGCTCTGTGAGAAACGACCAGCAGGACGATTTCAGAGAGGCCTGGAGAGACTTACATGAACTGATGCTGAGTGAAATGAGCAGAACCAGGAGATCATTATACACGGCAACAACAAGACTATGTGATGATCAATTCTGATGGACAGGGCTCTCTTCAACAATGAGATGTTTCAAACTAGTTCAAATTGTTCAGTGAAAAAAGCCATATACACCCAGAGAGAGGAATATGAAATGTGGACCACAACATAACATTTTCATGCTCTCTATTGATGTTTGCTCACATTATGTTTCCCTTAGATTTTTTTTTCTTATACATCTGACTTTTCTTCCACAGCAAGATAACACACATATTCTATTTGTCAAGTATTTTAACATAATTAGCATGTAGTAGACTTCCTGCCATCTAGGAGAGGGGTGGGGATTTTGGGGGGAAAATTCATAACAGAAAACTTAACAAAGGTCACTGTTTAAAAATTATCTATATATATGTTTTGCAAATAAAAAGCTTTAATAAAAAAAAAGAGTTGGCTGCAGAGAAATGATAGTTGAAGCTATGGAAATGAATGAGATAGCCACTGGACCTTATCCCAACTCCATCTATAGCATCAGCCTAAAATTAGGACATCTCACAGCTTATGTACATTTATTTATTAGGAGCTGATAACAAAGAGTCCTTGAATTGCAATTGTACTATAACAAAGAAATGTAAGAAAGGTAAACAACTTTGAATAACTTCAAAGGAGCTGGTGATAACCTGATGTTTATATATTGAAAGGAAGAGAAAAATATTTCTAGAAATTGAGGTACCATAGAAGAAGGTTATTCAAACATAAAGATGAGGGTGAAGTGAAGAGGAGAATCCTATCATTGGAAGGAACTGGGATGGTTAATCTAGAGAAGAGAAGAAAACAGGAGCCATGATAACTGTCTTCAAGTATTTGAAGGTTTTTTTTTACATGATAGAATGATTTGAGCATTCTGTTTGGCCCTGTAGGGCAGAGCCAAGAAAAAGTTTGGATTTCAGCAAAGAGGCCAATTTATAGGCTTGACCTTGGGGAAAACTTCCTAATGATTATAGCTGTCCAAAAGGAGGATGGGCCCCCTTGGAGGTAATGGATTTCCCCTCACTTAAACAGAGGTTGGATGACCACTTTACACATCCTACGGATATTTGTATTCAGGGATGAGCTAGACTAGATGACTACTGATGTTCTTTCAAATTTGAAAATCCTATAACTCTGTGGAACTATTCTGTAAGGATGATGAATATGAAGAAGTCAGAGAAACAAAGTAAGATTTTAATATAATAATGTAGAATAAGGAAAGCAGAACCAAAAGAATACTATACAAAATTAAGTACAATATCAATAATGATAATAATAAATATAACAAAATTCTCAGATACAATAGCCAATGCAAATATCACTGTGTCAAAGCCAAAAAAAATAAAAACCTCTCTTTCTGTTAACAATTAAACTGTTTTAGTAAATATGCTTTGAAAGGGAAGTTGTTTAGGTGTTTGTTGGGAAATGTCTTTTGTATAGGAACAAAATGTAACAATAAATTTAAACACAACAAAAATGAAGTAGGTTTCAGTTTATTTTTTAGGGCTTTGGCCCCATGCAAAGAATACAACAAATAAAGCACTTTACAAATATTATATCATTTTATTCATACAACAATCCTATGAGGTAGAGGCTATTATTATGCTCATTTTAAAGATGGGAAAATTGAGGAAGAGGTTAAGTTTCTTTTCCAGGGTTGCCCAGCTGATAAATGTCTGAGGCAGGATTTGAATTCAGGTTATACTTACTCTAGATCAACACTTTATACGTTTAAACAAAATACTGCTTTCTTATTTATTTATTTATTTTAGGAAATCTTCACCATCATTACTTCTTGATTTTAGGACTACTAAATAGTACAACCTAGAGAAAAATCTTTGCCTGAATTCTAAGGAGTAGTTATGTGAAAGGAATTTATTTATTTATTTGTTTGTTTGTTTCTTTGTTTGTTTCTTTGTTTGTTTATTTATTTATTTGCTTTTTGCTGAGGCAATTAGGGTTAAGTGATTTGCCCAGGGTCACACATCTAGGGAATGTTAAGTGTTTGAGGTCACATTTGAATTCAGGTCCTCCTGACTTCAGGGCTGGTGCTCTATCCACTGTGCCACCTAGCTGCCCCAAGGAATTAATTTTATCTTCTCAGAAGATACTGAATTGTGATATTCATCATAATAACATGCATTTTATATTAAATATGTGTATAAAAAGATTTCTTAAACATAAGCATATGCCACTAAATAGGAATTTTTGACATGCCTGCCACCAGAAAATGGTAATTATAATACCTTTATCTTCACTTTTTAAAAATGTATTTAGGATTTATAGATTTGTTCTAGCTATATTTGTCTATTGCTAATAATTATTATGTTTATTGGATATGCTAGAAAGAAAATTAAAGCCTATGTGATAAGTTTGATTGAGACAAACATAGTTCCCAATCATATTATTCATTTGTTTGTAATGTGACTTAATTAAAATTAAAGTTTTGAATGTTAACAAAAGAAAGAGGACAACTGAAACTTCAATTCCTCTAGAATTGTCAGAGAAAGAAATTCAATTCATGCCCTTCTCAACTTACTCTCCTTTCTCCTCTGTGTCACTAGGATGTGCTATCTACTTTCCTTGAATACCTAGGAATGCACTCCTGGAGGCATAAGAGAAAGACTGTGGTTTATTAAATACTGGGTGTCCCCAAATACTTAGCGCAGTTTTAAGCTTTTAATAGCCTTCACTGTATTACTCCCTCCTCAATAAATTTTGACAACAATAAAGAGTGTCATGGTAACATAGACATAATTAGAAAGTACTGAGATAGAACACTTCAAGCAAAAACCAAGCATACAAGTCATTCTGTGCAGAGAATCTCAGGAGAAATATCCACAGAGTGAGAAATTCTAGGAGCTGGGGAATATTAGGGGTTACACATGGGCAATGTCTCTGGAGAAATTGGTGCATTTAATGGAGCAATTAGAAGATGAAGTTACCAATTAAAAACAGTTACTATCATGTATAATGTCATTGTTGTATGACTATGAGTCATAGAAGAATAAAGTCTCTGAAGAATTATTTGTTAATTGCTTAGAAGCATTAGAGAAATACATGATGGGTGTGAGCAGGCTGTGAAACATGTTTCTTTTTGAATCACAAAGAGGAATCGCAGTAAAAGATGTCAAGAAAGGAATAGACGCACTGGTTATCTAGAGAAAACATAACATAATTGTTGGATAGTCCATATGTTTCACTGGTATTCTAGTTTCAAGACAAAGCAAGAAAAGTCTCTAACTCATTGGATTAAACTCCTTGAATTCATGAGAAGGCATCAACAACAAACACATACAGGATGAACAAGCATGAACGGCTTGGGTTCTGCATCACCCATAGGAATACCTACATTAATTATATCAAAGATCTATGTGAGAATTTGAGAGAGCAATGTCATAGCCTTCTCTTATGCTTTCTTTTTAAGATCCATCCTGCTGTCAATTTAAATCAACAAGACTAGTTGGGACATAAAACAACCCAAGGTCCTCTGATCTTTCAATTTACTTAAAGAAGGATTAAGTTAGACTGGTTGTTCATAAAATTGATTCTGTCCCTGAGAAATAAGCTCAAATTCCTCTGAATTTTCCTAGCTTGGATCTACCTGTGATAGAGCCAGTTTCTTAGGAGATCTAATTATACTTCTGAAAGACAGGTCTTCATTGTAGCTTTCCCATGTCAGTTATGAGAAAAACTTTTTCTTGTGTAATTCCTAGGAAAAAGAAACAAAGGCAGACATAGGACAACCTCTCCATCAAAATTTTAATTAGACTATTCTGAATCTACAACTCAACCTCATCTATTTCATTAAGCACTCTGACCAATTCAAGGGGAACTTCAGATCCTTCCTGATATCCAGAGTCAAACACAAGTCAATAGAATACATTCCATTGGATGACTTTCCTAGATTTAAACTCAGGTCTTCTTGACTCTAAGCATGATCCACTGTATCACTTAGCTGTCATAATATTAATAATTAATAATAACAACAACAAGAATTATAATAAATAACTAACATTTAGATAGTGCTTAAGGACTGCAAAGTCCTTTGTAGATATTATCTCATTTGATCAAAGACCAAAATTCTCAGATTCTTACAGGCAAAATTCCATGGGATAGCACTCTATAGACTTCCTTCTACAACTCTGCATCTCTTAAAATTTTCCCTTGCTAGAATCCTAAGGACAGGTCAAGTTAAGATGACTGGTGTCAAGAAATTCTTGCCAGTCTTGGTGAGGTTGGTTGTTTTCACAGATCATGTAATGAAGCAATGTCCCAGATATATGGCTATACAAATGACCTTTCTTTAGTTCACAAAAACTAGTAAGTGGAGATATAGGACTCAAAACTAGATGATCTAGTTTGGCATTTCATAACTGTAGGATCTTGGACAAGTCACACTCACCCTCTCCAGATTTCAACTTTGTAATCTATAAAAATAGGAAGTTGGATTAGCTGGCCCCTTCTTTCTTTGATCTTCTTGGTCCTTTTAGCAAGTGAACTCCCTCAGAGCAGGGACATTTTTGCTATTCTTTGAATGTCCAGGGCTTAGCACAGTACTTGGCTAAATTACTGACTGCAGTTCTTGGCTTAAACTATATGAGACTCCATAAGTATCTACAATTTGCATTCTATGTATCTTGTGTGCACATGATTTATATACTGTCTATTCTTTTATGATATGAGCTCCTTGAGGGCAGGGACCATGTTTTTGCCTTTCTTTGCATTTTAAGCACTTAGGACAGTGCCTGATATTTAGTAAGTGTATTAATTGATTCACAAATAACTCAAATATGTTGCTTTTTTATATCCTGCACCATTGGAGGTGGAAGGGAGAAGATATACTGACCTATAATTGGGCATTGGAAGAAAGGATCTATAATTGTCTATCACTTTACCCCAAATAATGTTCCCTAATCCAACACCATCATTTACAACTTTGGTGTTTGCATGGTGGTAGTAATGTGTGAGAAAAAGCAAAGAAAAAAGGGGGGGAAGATACGGTTGGAGAAAAGGAAGGAAAGAGGGGAGGAAGAGAAAGGAAAATAAGAGAGGAGGACTCAAAAATAGTTTATATCTAATTCAGAAGGGGAAAAGTATAATTAAAGCTATCAAAACAACATTAACAAGTTCTAAAGTCAAGCCAAGTCCTAAAATGAAACTAATCTAAGTACTGAACAGATCCACCACTTTTTTCTTTATCACCATTCAAGTTCTCATATTTTCTTCTTTCTGTGTTGGAATATTTTAATGACTAGCTATCAAACTTTTGTACTTAAAAACCAGCAGAACATTTTCTCAGGTAATATTTAGGAAGTTATAGATCAGAAACCATTTAGGATACATCTTCTTAGAATTACAAGGTCAAATAAAATCAAGCAAAGTAATAATTTCAAAGACAAATTTATATAGAAAGAGGATCCAGTTTCCCTCCAGTTTGGAAGGAATTTGGAAAAATGTCAAATCAGAAACAATTCACCCTTCCCTATAAGGTCTTATGTATATTTGATGAAGCTTCTTCCACATTCCTGGATTTTATATTTAGAAACTCTAAAGTTAAATCCTGACCACTATTTTTCTAGACATCTATATAGTTATGCAATGCCATATTAAGCAAAATATCTGTTTTTTCTTTAAAAGTTAATTTAGTCCAAATATAAAAACAACTCATTATACTAGACTTATATAGTCTATTATATCAGATGATCAATTCAATAAATATTGTAAAGTGCCTTTTATACCTCAGAAACACTGGCTTCAGTTAAGAGAACAAAAAGACCAAACCTAAAACATTTCCTGGGCTCCAGGCATTTAAATTGAATTGAAACTAAAGATGGAATTGGCTTGAATAAGTATAAAATATATGGACATTTTCTTTAAAAAAAACTTTCTTTGGATATAAGAATCTTTTCAACAATCCAACCTCTTTACAGAACTTACCTACCACCCTATAATTAGGTATTTATTATGAATAGAAAATAAAGATGTATTCTTCAACTTAGACAATATGATACCAATTCTGACTATTGAATTTGACCAAAGTTTCATTGTCTCTATTTTATTTTTATTTATTTATTTTGCTGAGGCAATTGAGGTTAAGTGACTTGCCCAGGGTCACACAGCTAGTAAGTGTCAAGTGTCTGAGATCAGATTTGAACTCAGGTCCTACTGACTTCAGGGCTAGAGCTCTATCCACTGTGCCATCTAGCTGCCCCCCCCCATTGTCTCTCTTTTAAAAAAAAATAATAAACTGGACCTGTGATTTCATAGACGTAGTGAGTTCCTAGCAATGACCTTTCTCTTGTAGATAAGAACCTTCTTGTAATTTACTCTAAACTGAAAAGTTTCCCAATCAATATGTAGCTGACTGGACCTTAAATCTAAGTATTTTTAACAATGTGCCACTTTGGCACATCCCTCTCTGCAATACTATTGCAGTGTTGTATATTTGGAATCACTTCATGACCATTCTTCTCATATTTTTCTGAATTCTTCAATGCAGCATTCATTACAGCATAATGAGAATCCAATACATTCATATATTATAATTAGTTCAGTTCACTCCCTGATCATTGGGCATAGATTTTGTTTACAGATTTTAGTTATCACAAATAATATATTTTTCATTTTTGTTTTGTGTGCATATGAATACTTTCTTGTCATTGATAATGCTCAAGGTATAAAGTTCCAGGAATAGGATCTCTAGGTCACATGGATAATTAATAACTTTTTACATATTAGAATATTAGCTTTATGAAAGCATGGTCTCAGTCTATTCTTCAGCAGGAATTCCTGTTATGTAGGACAATGTACTTTAACAATTTTTTTTTTTTTTTTTGCTTAGGCAATTGAGGTTAAGTGACTTGCCCAGGGTCACACAGCTAGGGAATGTTAAATGTCTGAGACCAGATTTGAACTCAGGTCCTCCTGAATTCAGGGCTGGTGCTCTATCCACTGCGCCACCTAGCTGTCCCTGGACAATGTACTTTAGAAGAAAGCATGCTATATCTGGAGGATATTGTATCTGGTCTGGCTTTAAATTTCCTCTTTGACCTATATTATTTGACCAAGTAACAACCTCTCTGGGCCTTAATTTACTCATCTTTAAAATGAAGAAATTAGACACAATGCCCTCAAAGCTCCCTTTCTGTTTTGAATCTATATTCATACGATATTATATACAGTTAAATCCTATTGGGAGTAGGAAGATAGAGGAAGAAGAGATCCATAAATATACCTGGTTATAATATGATCCCTACAAGACTTTTAGAGAGGCAGCTAGGTGGCGCAGTGCTTAGAGCACCAGCCCTGAAGTCAGGAGGACCTGAGTTCAAATCTGGTCTCAGACACTTCCTAGCTGTGTGACCCTGGGCAAGTCACTTAACCCCAATTGCCTCAGCAAAAAGCAAAAAAAAAAAAAAAAAAGACTTTTAGAAACTATTTAGACTTTTTAGGGTGGTGGAATTGATAGAAACCAATTGATACTAAGGTCCCCTGGTATCCAAGGGAAATAAAATGAAGATCTTGTCTGTGTAGTATTGCCATTGGTAGCATCCTGACACAATATTCCTATCTCTTTCAAGTCCAATGTTATGAGAGAAAAGTGATATTTGGTCAGCACCTGCCTAAGATATATGCATTACTAGAGACATGAAAGCATTAGAATTTCGTTTGTTTCACAACCTCTTTGGAGCTCCCTATTGATAATATTCATCCAATAATCATCCAAGTTCCTTGAAATACTCAATAATAATAATGTAAATGACAATAAAAGTAACTAGCATTTATATAGCATTTATTTTATTTATTTATTTTTGCTGGGCAATTGGGGTTAAGTGACTTGCCTGGATCACACAGCTCAGAAGTGTTAAGTATCTGAGGTCAAATTTAAAGTCAGGTTCTCCTGACTTCATGGCCAGTGCTCTATCTACTGAGCCATCTAGCTTCCCATTTATATAGTGTTTTAAGGTTTTACAAAGTACTTTATAAATATTATCCTATTTAATACAACAACTCTGGGAGGAAGTTGTTATTATCTCCATTTATCAGTGAGACAGAAATTGATGACTTGCATAGGGTCACACAGATAATAAGTGTCACAGGTCCAATTTTTCTGAATCCAAGTCCAGTCCTCTATCTACTTACTAGTAAAATTAATACTGGCAATTCTAGAATGGGTCAGTACTGTACAATACTACACAGACAATAAATACTAACACAGTTCCAGATAGAAGAGACTTATGTGACATGGACATCTAAAAACACTTTGTGGAAGAGATGGGACAGTCATCGAATCACCAAATTTGAAGAGTTGGAAAGGACCTCAGTGACCATTTAGTATAACTTTTGCACAAAAAGAAGTCTAATCTTAGAGAAAGAATAGCACGGCACAGGCAGCATAGTATAAGTTTAAATGTTGCCTTGGAGTTCACTATAATATTTAAATTTGGACACAAATTGTTGTGAGGAAAGTATTATAAAGCATAAGTAAAGGATTCATAAAGGCAATAATGGGAGTTACATTCTGTTCAAGTGAAGCCATCTACATGAAGCCTTTGCTAATTGATAGCAAATTTCACAATTTTTATTCAATGAATGAAATAATTAACTAATTAATTAATATGTTCTTATCTGTGTACATTTTGTATCTCCTGACATAATGTTGAATTGCTGAGGGCAGGGATTTGTTTCATTTTTATCCTCACATTGTCTGGTATAAAGTAGGTGCTAACTAATTGCTTATTAATTGAATGACTGAATAGATATAGTGTGATCATTAGGGCAGCTAGGTCGTATAGTGAATAGATTATTGGGCCTGAAGTTAGGGAGACACATTTTCCTGAATTCAAATTTGGCCACAGACACTGTATGACCCTAGGCAAGTCACTTAACTATGTTTCAGTCTCCTCATCTGTCAAATGAGTTGGAAAAAGAAATGGCAAACCACTCTAGTATCTTTGCCAAGAAAACAAAGAAACCCAAATTGGGTTCTTTAACAGTCAGCCATAGAAAAAGAACTGAACAATAAGGGTCAGTGGCAGAAAGGAAGAAAATAAGAATCTTATGAAACATGCTCAGTTACTAAGTAGTCTTCTGACTTTGGGCAAATCATAATGTCTTTTTGCTAGAGTTTCTTCATCTATGAAAATGAAATAATTGGATTAGATGATCTCTAAGGTCCCTTGCAGTTCCAGACTAGAGCATTTGGACTTTATCCTTTAAGTAATGAGGAGCCATTTGTTAGTTAAAGAGCAGAGCAATAATATGATTAAAGATACATTTTAGGAAGATTAATCTGACAGAGAGTCTGGCTAGGAATAGGGAGAACTTTAATGAGAGGGAAAAGAATCCAAGAGTCAGCTTTAGAACTTGGTGACTGAATGTGAACAACAGAAGAAAGGATGTAGTTAAAAGTGTCTGACATTTCAAAAACAACCAGTCTCTCTCCTGAAAATCTCCCATTACTCCTCATTGGCTTTCAAGTTCAAAGTGCAAAAGATTCTCAAGAAGGGAAATTACACTGTGGATCAGTCTACATAGGTTACTATTTTCCTAATGATCCAAAGAGAACTAAAATGAAAATTAGAATGAAGGAAAAAAGTTGAGATATCTACCCATCAAAGATATACTTATCCATCCAAGAAAACAGAAGAGCCAAAAGGAAAAAGTATATCATGGGACTAATGAGAGCTCTAGGAAGGGAAGTGATGTGTCAGCCTTGGGAAAGCATTTTTATGGTACCTAATTTTTTCATTTTCAAAATGAGATGATCAGATAATGATAAAGTCTCCTCCAGATCTAAATCTAAAATGTCATTAATGAAGAGTGGCATTTTGTCTTATTTTCCAAAGACATGTTAAAGAGACTTAAGAAATTTACCAACTTTCTTGACTGCAATAACAATATGATGCCATGGCAAGATTGATTTAAAATCAGAAATCTGGGCTTGCATCCTGCATATATTAGATTCAGTAGATAGACCCCCTGGGCCTGGAGTCAGAAGGACCTAAATTCAGATTCAACCTCAAATACTTATTAGCTGTGTGATTGCCTGGGAGGCAACCAAGTGGATCAGTGGATAAAGTGCCAGATCTGGAATCCGATAGTTGCTGCTGTTGTTGTTCAGTCAAGTTTGACTCTTTATGATCCCATTTATGGTTTTCTTGGCAAAAATTCTAGAGTGGTTGGCCATTTCCTTCGCCAGCTCATTTTACAGATGAGGAAATTGAGGCAAACAGAGGTGAAGTGACTTACCCAGTGTCACACATTGAATAAGTGTTTGAGGCCAAATTGAAACTCAGATTAGTACTTGGTCTAGTCAGTAAGACTCATTTTCCTGAGATCAAATCTGGCCTGTTTCTTCTTCTGTATATTGAAGAAATTGGACTTGATCAATGGTTCTCAAACTTTTTGTTCTCAGGACCACTTTACAATCTTAACTTTTTTTTAGACAAAGAGTTTTTGTTTAGATGGATTAAATCTATTCATATTTACTGGATAAGAAACTAAAATATCAGAATCTATTGATATTATAAGAAGTTTTAACCTTGAGAGTTCCCTGAAAGGGTCTGAGGAACCACATTTTTGTAAGATTTGTAAGGTCCTTCTATTTTCTAAATCTATTATCCTATGATCTTTGAAGATATGTTTATTATGCAAAAATTATCCAACTAGAGCAAGAAAATCCAGTGATTGATAGTTTGGAGTTATAATTTTTTTTTAAAAAATGAGATTAACAATATTCCATCTTTAGATATTCAGAAGGCAGATAGGTAGCCCAGTGAGTAGAGTATTAGACCTGGAAACAAGAGGACCTGAGTTCAAATTGAGCCTCAGATACTTACTAGCTTTGTGACCCTGGGCAAATCATTGAATCTTGTTTGCCTCAGTTTCCTTATCTGTAAAATGAGCTGGAGAAGGAAATGGCAAAACACTCCAGTATCTTTGACAAGAAAACTTCAAATAGGGTTATGGAGAGTGAGACATGACAAACAATTAACAGAGCCCAGGCTTCCTGAACACCAGGAGTTTTCAACTTAGTAAATGATTCACTGTGAAAAAAATCACTAAAAACAAATTGATTTTTGAGAGAAGTTACTCAGTTTTGATGAAACCTGTTTAGAATACTTAAAAGAGGACTTACTCATCCTCCATGAGACGATCTCAATGCAAATTGCTAATGTCTAACTTCAGTGCATTCTGTCAGAAGAAGGGGAGGGGTAATGTGATAGAATGAAATATCACTTCCTATTAGATCAAATCTGCTACTGTCATCTACTATCTATAAGGTATTGGGCAAATCATTAATTATCTCTGGACTGCAAATATCATATCTATAAAATAAATATATTGGAGAAGATAGTTTCTAAGGTCCCTTTTATCTCTAAATCTATATTTTATGATGTTAAGTAAGCATAAATCTATGTGAATAGATTGCTTAGAAGATAGCTTGTTTAGAAGCTATACTATATTTTTAACATCCTTGAAAATATTTTACACTATTTCATATTTCACACTATTGTTCTGATCCCAGGCTATATCCAGGTTTGACATTTGTTGTGCCACTGGCCTTCTTTACTCCTTCCTTCTTTCCTTTTTTCTTTCCTTCCTTCATTGATATCTTGGGGTTCCCAGGCTAGATTTCTTTCTTAAGGACCATGCCTTAAACCTGAATCACTCTGGCTCTTATTGATTCACCAAAAAAGTCCCTATTCAAGGCGACTTTGTATTTGTTTTGGACCTGATTCTTTAGAGTAAATAGCATTTGTTGCTGTTTTGACCACAAATCCTGAGGGTCTTCCCCTCCCGGATTGATTCTGTGTTTGCTTTTTTGATTGTTGTTATTTTGGGGTTTGTTTTTTTTTTGACTGGGTAAAAAAGGCCATTCTTTGATTCATTTCTTTCTCATCTAATCTTAATCACTGATTGGGCATTGTCTCAGTCAAACAGACCTATTAAAGACTTTACCTTAAAAAGTACAAGATCTCCCACTGCATCCATCCTAATCTCTCTCTGGCCACTGGACTCAGATTGTTATGGAGGAGAAAGTGAGGTTGGTGACTTTGAAACCCAATTCACTTGTGTGTCATGGAATCAATTCCCTGATATCTTAATAGTCTTTGCCACAACAACAATAACAGCAGGAGCAGCAGCAGCAACAAGAAGGATTTTTTGATTCTGGAGTTCTAGTGAGGCTGATGAATTTGAACAGCTCTGTCTCACTTAAATCCAATTTGCAAGCAAGTAAAGACACCATCATTCTGATGTCATTGCTCCCTTTTAAAGAAGGACCACTACCACCAAGAGTAGCTTTAACTAGTTTCTAAATTTTTTTTTTGTTGTTTAAAGTTAAAATGGCGTGAATGGGAGGAACACTTTAGTAATTTTTTTCTTGTTTTGTTTTGGGTTTTTTTAGACCTATTATTTCATTCCCCAAGGAAACTCCTAGTGAATAAACTCCCTCCACCAATGTAGTTTAACAGCTTATCATAATAGAGAATTGACCAGGGTATTGCAAGGTTAAGGGAATTACCAATGATTACAAAGCTAATAGATGTCAGATGTCAGACCTGATCCAATCTTCCTGATTTCAAGGCGAGCCTTTCATATGCTGCCTCTGTGCCTCCTGAGTGGTTTCAAAATTCAAAACCCTTTCTTTTTGCAAGAACAACATCATGTGCTAATTTCCATTTATATAATAAGACATTCCACTTTTCTCTCTCTTGAAAAGCATTAAGTATTGCAGTGGGTAGGACTAGGAAAACTGTTCTGCCACTTGCCTGCCCCAGTATTCTCCAGCTGATTTCAGTGAATTTTAATAAGAGTTAAGGCTGACAAGAATTCCACGTAAAGATTTCCAAAGCAGCAAACTTCACTGCTTAGCTTTTCTAATGAATATCAGAGCAGGAAGACAAATGAAATGGGTATGTACTCAGTAGGTGAAAAATAATTATTAAAATAATAGTTGCATTTATATAGTACCTAGTCTGTCAGTCACTGTGCTAAGCACTTTACAATTGTTATCTCATTTGATAATCACAATAACTCTGGGAGATAGTTGTTATTCCACCATTTTAGTCATGTCCTGTTGTGCCTGTCTCGGTCTCCCTCAGTTACTGTCTCAGTTTCCCTCACTTACTGTCTCAGTCTCCTTCAGTTATTGTCTCAGTTTCCCTCAGTTGCAGTATCAGTCTCCCTTAATTGCTGTTTCATTCTCCTTAATTGCTCTGTCCCAGAATAGCGATCCCCACTTCCTGACCTTCAGAAATAATTGGACTCACATTCCAAAGTAATCATAAAACCTCCAGATGCTCAGCCTCGACCTACCCCTTATCTATGACCCAGACAAGCAATCTTCTTTGCCAAGGCTTCTTATTCCCTAACCTGTCAGAACTGAATTTATGGTTTCCTTGGAAACCAGATGTGCTCAGCTGTTCCCATGAGTTCTTTGTTTCCCCCTGGGCCATGAAGATATAAAACTAGTGTTCCCCATCAATGAAGTACTGGGTACTTTGTATTCAGTCGGCTAACATGGCTGTGGTTGTGTCAGTCTCTGGGCTGGACTTCGTGCTTTGAGACATGAGTCCCACCAGTCCTGATCCATAGCTATGGATTCTGAACTCAATTAACATCAATAAAGCATTACCTAATTTCCACTGTGTGATACTGCCTCAGTTTCTCCCTGAGCATTACAGTCCAACTATTTTTGTTCAGACTGGTTTACTATTTCCTTCTCCAAGCTTACTTTACACATGAGGAAACTAAGGCAAACATGATTAAGTGACTTGCCCAGAGTCACATAGCCAGTAAATACCTCAGGCCAGATTTGACTCCAGACCAGTGTTTTATTCCCTGTACCACCTAGCTGCCTAGGGCCAACAAATGTAGAAGCCCTCATTACAATTTCACACTATTCAACTTTTAAGGACACATGGTGGAAAATAGCCACCTAACTAGTCCTTATCTGTGCCTTCTCTGCAGAGCTTTCTTCCAAAGCCCTGTTAGCAAAAATTCATGTTGTCATTCAGTCATGTCCAACTCTTTTTGATCCCATTTAGGGTTTTCTGGGCAAAGATACTGGAGTGGTTTACTATTTCCTTCTCCAACTCGTTTCACAGATGAGGAAAATGAGGAAAACATAGGTTACTACATCTAGCCAGTCTCAGACTTCCAATCATACTTCTCCCAGACCATTTACTACAAGGATACATGGACATTTATCCTGCTTTTTTCATTCCTTGACTCTGAACAATAATCAAATCCATGCCACCATTTTCTTCTGTAAAGGATGTATTAATGTCCTGCTCTTTGGCTCCCCTGCAATTGTGGAATACTATGTTCTGAGAAGGGGAAAGAATAAAACAGTAGTAAAAATGGGTTGCCTTTCTGTCTGGAACTCTCAGATAATTTATAGTCTGCTTCTAATAGTCTTCATTATGATCCCTCTCTCTTTATGGCTGTGTGGAGTGGGGGTGGAAGGTAAGTGAAAACTGCTTAAAAGCTACTAGTCAGTCAGTCAACAAGCATTTATTTGATGGTTTTTATGCACCAGGGCCTGTGCTAAATGCTAGGGTTCCAATAAAAGACAAAAATATAGAAGCAATTTTGGAGGAAAAGAAAAGCTGGCATAGTAAAATAATTATGGAGGAAAAGAATTCCCCTTTTCAGCATCTTCCGATTCTCATAACTTTGGAGAGTAAGTTGTCAAATCTGCAAGGAGAAAGCAATCTCTTCTTTTTCTTTTTTTTTTTTCAGCTGCTGTTTGCCTGGCAATTAGAGCTAAGGATATTTTATCCAATTGCATTGAGTATCAACTAACCAGAGAAAAATGGGTATGTCTTATTTGCTCATCAATTATTCCCTCAATCCACACTTTGGAAAGCACTCAGTTAGTTGCTTTAAGGCTTCTTTCAAACCAATAAGAGTACATTAATAAATTACTTGAGGACAGAGAACAAGGACTATGCCTTTTATTTACTCTGTAAAGTGACAGTCACTATGGGGGTGGTGAACAAATATGAACATGATGGCAAGTGCTCTGGGGACAGAAAGAGCTAACCACCCCTTTTTTCATACTCTACTTTGGAAATAACCGAAAAGGTTCTGAATCATTCTTCTTTCCTCCCCCCTTCTCCCCAAAACCTCACACACCTCCTTGTTTTTGTTTGTTTGTTGTTGTTGTTGTTGTTGTTGAAGAAGAATGAAATAGTATTAAAAACAAAACAAAACAAAACCTGGAATTATTTTAAGTTTAAAAAATGAAAAAAGGGATATTTTCCCCTCTGTTGTGAGACAGTGAAGCGTAGTAGCTAAAGATGTGTTCTGAAAAGCCAAGGAGACCTGAATTCTAATCTTTGTTCTGGCGTACATCCTGGTTATGTGACTTTGGAGAAGTCTCTTCTTCTCTCCATGCATAAGACAACCCTCTAAAATGTGAAGTTGCAGAGAAGGTACCAGTCTTCTAATTGGTTGAGGGAATTCCCTCATCTGATGGTTTCTTATCAAAAACATAACTCTAGTCCTTATGCTGGTATGGAGAGAAGTAAGGAAACTTGCTTAGGGCTTTCACAGAGAACAGGTTGCTGGGTGGGATCAGGCTTAACATTTTCACAGTTGTTTGTTGTGCTTATAAGAAAGTGTGGTGGCAAGGGGTTGATAGGTAAGATAGGCCAAAGATTTTCACGTGAACTTAACGATAATAATATTTAAAGCTGACATTTATGTAGGGTAATTAAGGTTAACATTTCTTTCTTAAGGTTTGCAAAGCACTTTACATACATTCTCCCATTTAGTATTTACAAGAAGCCTGTCATATGAGACTCTTATTATTCCCATTTTACAGATGAAGAGACTGAGGCTCTATGAGTTTTGAGGGGAAATCCAAATCCAGGTCTTTCTGACTCCAATTCCAATGTCCTAGACAGGATACCATGTTATAAAAATTTCTTCATTCTCAGTAGCCTAATCAATATAAACTGATAGGATATGGATGAACTGCTACCAAAAAGGCTGTGATTAGGAAGTTATCTATAGATGAGACATAATTTCTTCTTGTTCATTGATTTCGTGTTATCATGTTATTTGGAGCCGTGATCATGACAATCATGCTATAGGGGAGAGAGTGCTGGATCCAGGAAAACCTGAGTTCAAAGCACATCTCTGATCCTCAGCAGCTGTGTGAACATGAACAAAGTCATTTACCTTTCTGACTTAAATTTTCCTCATCTGTAAAATGAGGATAGTTGTACTATTATATTAGCTATTTCTCAAGGCTGTTGGGAGAATCCCATGAAATGATGTGGAGTGCTTTGCATACTTTAAGTGTTTGAGAAATATTAATCATTATTAAACTTCTGATTGTAGAGCCCATTCTCTCTCTGAACTGTAACTGACTGGATCCTCTTCACAGTCACAGTATCTCTTAAAAAACACAAAACAAAACAATACCTTGCCCATAGTAATTTTAAGGTTCAAATCATGCTCATTCCTCTCCATTCTTTCCCTCTATGTGATATAATTTATTCTATTTTATCTCCCCTTTACTTGTTTCCTAGTACATTTTCCACCCCTTAATTTCTTTTTTAGTATCATCAAATTAAAATCAAATTATACTTATGCCCTCTTTCTATGTACACCCTTCCTAACTTCCCTGACAAAGATACAATTCTTCTTCTGTTTTTTTCATTTAAAAAAATTTCTCAGACTGATTCTTGATATCTCGTTGTATTATTCACTTCCATTTATCCAATTTTAATATTTAATGAATTATTTTCTTCAACTAGCTTTTTTATACCTAATTTTCTATTTGGCCAATTGTATTTTTAAAGGAGTTGTTTTGTTCAGTAAGTTCTTTTTTCCATTTTGCTAAATCTATTTTTTGAGGAGTTGTTTTCTTCAGTCAATTACTGTGTTTCCTTTTCCAAACTATTGACTTTTTCTCCTCCTCAAGCTGTTGATTTTTTTTCATAATTCTCCTGCATATCTCTCACTTCTTTTCCCATTTTTTTTCTATTATTTTTAAAATTCTTTTTGAGCTCTCCCAAGAGAATCTTTTGAGCTTGAGATCAGTTCATATCCCCTTTGAGGCTTTACATGTAGGCATTTTGTTACTATTGTCTTCTAGATTTGTGTTTTGTTCTTCCCTGTCACCATGGTAGCTTTCTATGGTCTTTTTGATTTTTTGCTCATTTTTAAAAGTTGAGCTCTGCTCCTGGGGCACAAGGAATATTGTCCCAAGCTTCTTTTGCAAGGAGACAGGGACCTCTCAGTGACTTAGGGACCTCTCAGTGACTTTGGGACCTCACAGTGACTTTTTACAGTGCTGCTGGCTTTTCCACTATGCTGGGTTGACCTGGCTTACCCCATTTGTTATGCTGGGGCTTACAATTTGCCTTTTATATTTGGGTTGGAAATCTCACAGCTGGCCTTGAGCCATTGGCCCTCTGATCCAGGATGAAAAGGCCAATGCTGCTGGTCTATACTTTGATTAAGAGCTTCCCAATAGATTCCCCATGTCCCATCTGCACTGGGCCACATTCCCCCCTGCCCAGTGAGACAGAACTTTTCAGAAGTCTTTCCAAGATATCTTAAGCTGAAAAATTATTACACTTTGAATGTTTGTGGGCTATCTCTCCAGAATCCATTCAGAGGCTTGTTCTAGTAGTTAATTCCAAGAGTAACTGAACACAGCTCAGGCAAATGTCTTGGTTTCTCTCCGTTATCTTGGATTTACCTGTCCACAGAAATTTTAAGAAAGAATCCAGCTTTTATGAAACATGGTCATAATAAAATCTTTGGCCTTTTGGTAAGGTTTAAAACCAAGTAGGAGTCCCTGTCTTCTTTATTGAAGAACAGAAAGAGAATGCAATGTGAACCAGTCAGAATGTGCTGATGGGCACTTCCAGGGCTAACTCTTGGGAGAAGGCAAACACTATGTAGTGCAAATGCTCAGTCTATTAAGCTATTCTCAATTTTTTATTACCCTGTAGGCTACAAAAAAGAGGTTTAAGAGAATTCCTGATGTTTTAATAATCCTTATTGGGTATGTGTGGAAATATAAGGTTCAACCCCTGGTTATGTTTGTAATGAAATATAGAATAGTTTTTGCTTATATGGAGGTAGAACAGATTTAGAATACTGGAGAATGATATGAAGGGGAAAAGGATGTTCACATGCAGCTAATTCTAAATCCAGAATCTGAATCTATACAGTCTGAATCTGAATAATCTCCAGTTAAGGAATTCTCAGCTTTTTTTGAAACATGAACCTTTTTGGCAGTTTTGTGAAGCTTATGGACCCCTTCTCAGGATAAAATTTTTAAGTGGTTAAAAGATAATATATTGAATTACAAAAGAACCTAATCATGTTGAAATAAAGATATAATTCCTTCACCCCTTCCTTTTGCCCCCACCATTTGCTCTGGGCTGGGCTCAACTCAGGTCATTACCTCAGTAAAGTTGGTTCAATTATGGAGCAAAATGAAATGTTTCCAAGTCAACAGTTAACAGAAAAACATTTACTGAGCTATATAAGAGAATGGTATTTGACAAGAATAAGCACTGAGGACACCAAGATGATAATTGCTTTACATGATCCACCAGCTAAATCTTTAAAAGTCAGCCCAATCCAGGTCCTTGAAATTGCTTTGTAGTCTCAGGAGATGAAGAACTGACCAAGTCTGGGCTTAGTCCCCTGAGTCCAACAAGTTTTAGTGAATGTCCCAATACCTCTTAAGGAAAAGACCAGTCTAATGTGCAAGGGAGAGAGATTAGAATATGACCCCTACCACACTACCCAAGTTCACAGATCCTCTCAGAAACATAGCTGTAGACTTCTTCTAGGTTGAGACAAAGGCAGGCTCTGGAATATTCTGATTAAGAATTCAGATAAATGTATGACCTTAGTACCTCCTTTTTGATCCCCTGATAGTAGTGCTAGGATTTAGAGACAGCAATAATGACCAACCTTGATTGATGCTAGGATGTCAGAGTAATACAGTTCTGAATTATCATTCATTCATATGAAAGAATAAAATAAAACATTTATTAAATACATTGTGCTATGTGCTTGGGATACAGTAACAAAAACAAACCAGTTCCTGCCTTCAAGGAGCTAACATGCTAATAGAGGGAGATAAAACATGTCAGGAAGTGATATCTAGAGAAGGAAGTTTCAATCTAAGGAGTCACTGGAATGATGAATGAAGACATAATGAAGTTAATTGATTTATTCTTTCCAGAAACAATGGAAACATTGATTTTCTTCACTTTTTTCAGAAAGTAGTAGGAAGGCCTACTCGTGCTGCCATGGTGAGGGGGTTTAGGGAAAAGGGGAGTTGGGGTGTGTATAATGGCAGGACAGATGCAAGATGTGCCTGCTGTGGATGCCTCATTGGGATGTGAAACATGGTCCATCCTGGAGATGGCTAAATATAGTGAGCTAGATGACTTTGCTTTCATTTACTCATTCATTCTCTCAATTACCATTCATCCTCAAGGTGAGGAGTTCCAAAATTGAGTGGATTAACTTCCCCAGAGACTGAGGATGTCATGATCTTTGGAAATCCAGTTTGGAGTTTGTGGTTTCAGGTAGAGAGAAGTACTGCAGGGGCAAGGAAGATGCCAAGGTGCCTTCCATAGTGAATAGTTGGATGGGATAAAAGATAGGACAAGAAACTGATGGACCAGAGTTCTGATGCAAACATAATCAATGGTAAGAGATGAAATTTTTTGACTAATGAGTGAGTCCATATCAGGAATGAATAATATTGTAGTCAAATTAAACCTGAATACTGCAAACTGGCATTAAGTTTATGTGGCAGGGATGGGGAGAAGCTATTTCCTTCTATCTTCTACTTTACCATCTTCTTGCATTCCCTATCCTTCCTCCAGCACTTGTCAATTTGACCAAGGATAAGGTCCAATTTCTACATCAATATTCTCCTAGGCAAATGTTCTCTGGTTCTCTATAACTTCACCAGCTGCCACCCAAACCTCTTGAAAGCACCTAGGTCCTTCTTAGAAATCAAAAACTTGACCAGTGGCTGCATTCCTTCACTCTTACCCAAAACTTTACCCCAGTAAACCTTAACACCTGGGCTGTCTCTTCCTACCAATATTCTCATATGATTCAGTAACACTATCCTCCTTGCTATTTCACAAACTAGATACTCCTCTCAACTGATAATTTCCTCTGGCTGTTCCCTATGCCTGGAATGCTCTCTCTCCTCATCTCTACTTACTGACTTCCCTAGTTTCCTTTAAGCTGCAGTGAAAATCTTATTTTTTTCCCAATCCCTTTCAAGTCTAGCACCTTCAATCTGTTAATTATTTCCTTATTTATCCTCTATATAGCTTGTTTGTATATATTTGTTTGCATGTTGTTTCACCCATTAGATAGTGAATTCCTTGAGGGGGCAGGGATTGTCTTTTGCCTCTTTGTATCCCCAGTGCTTCACATAGTAAGTGACTAATATATAGTTATTGATTGGCATGAATTATTTTTCTTAGCTTCTCTAGTCAACTATGCTTCAGGCAATCTGAGTAAACTGGAACCATTTTCTCTATTTTTTCATTTCCTTTGATATTTCAAGCAGTTCAAGTTGAGAATTCATTCCATCTGTACAGATCACATCCCATCTATATGTGACTTCTATCCATATTCTGTCTAGGTATTAATATTATTGATCTCTAGGCAGAATCAACTGTGCCTAGTTAGTTTCCAATATAAATACAACTAAGAAATATCTATTTCTGATATTCAGTGGGACTTCACAAAACCATTGTTCATTCAGAAGAATGTCTGGAAGCAGCTGATGGCTTCTCTTATTACTCTTACAGGGCTTGTAGTTTTAAAATTATCTTTTATTTTGACTTCAGGGGGATGGGTGGAGGGAGAAGCTGAGATGGCCGAATAAAGCCAGGAAGGTGCTCAAGCTCTCTCAATTTCCCTTGAAAACTATATGAAACCAAGCCTCTGAACAGAATCTGATGGAATGAAATCACTCTCCACCTCAAGACAGATTGGAATAAAGAATTAGTTATTCTATCTGTGAATGTGAATGGGATGAACTCTCCCATAAAGCGGAAGCGGATATCAGACTGGATTAAAAACCAGAATCCCACAATATGTTGTCTACAAGAAACACATCTAAAACATAGTGACACATATAGGATGAAGGTAAAAGGCTGGAGCAGGACCTATTATGCTTCAGGTGAACAAAAAAAAGCAGGGGTAGCAATCCTTATCTCAGATCAAGTAAAAGCCAAGATAGATCTAATCAAAAGAGATAAGGAAGGAAACTATATTTTATTAAAGGGTACCATAGATAATGTAGCAATATCTATACTAAATATATATGCACCAAGTGCAATAGCACACAAATTCCTAGGGGAGAAATTAAGAGAGATGCAAGAAGAAATAGACAGCCAAACGATACTAGTGGGGGATCTCAACCTTGCTCTCTCAGAATTAGATAAATCAAACCACAAAATAAACAAGAAAGAAACTAGGGAGATAAACCAATTGTTAGAAAAGTTAGGTATGATAGATCTATGGAGAAAGTTGAATGGAGACAGTAGGGAGTTTACTTTTTTCTCAGCAGTCCATGGAACCTATACAAAAACTGACCATGTGTTAGGGCATAAAAACCTCAAAATCAAATGCAGAAAGGCAGAAATAGTAAATGCATCCTTTTCAGATCATGATGCAATAAAAATCACATTCAATATAAGGCCAGGAGAAAATAAACCAAAAGTTAATTGGAAATTAAATAATCTAATCCTGAAGAATGAATGGGTGAAAGAGCAAATCATAGACACAATCAATAATTTCATCCAGGAGAATGACAATAAGGAGACAACATACCAAAATTTGTGGGATACGGCTAAAGCGGTTATAAGGGGCAATTTTATATCTCTAGATGCTTACTTGAATAAAATAGAGAAAGAAAAGATCAATGAATTGGGCTTATTATTAAAAAAACTAGAAAAAGAACAAATTAAAAACTCTCAATTAAATACCAAATTGGAAATTCTAAAAGTAAAAGGAGAAATTAATAAAATTGAAAATAAGAAAACTATTGAGTTAATAAATAAAACTAAGAGTTGGTTCTATGAAAAAAACAACAAAATAGATAAGCCTTTACTTAATTTGATAAGAAAAAGGAAAGAGGAAAATCAAATTGTTAGTCTCAAGAATGATAAGGGAGAACTTTCCTCCAATGAAGAGGAAATCAGAGCAATAATTAGGAGTTACTTTGCCCAACTTTATGCCAGTAAGTTTGATAATCTAAATGAAATGGAGGAATATCTACAAAAATATAGATTGCCCAGGTTAACAGAAGAGGATATAAATTATTTAAATAGCCTCATATCAGAAAAAGAAATAGAACAAGCTATTAACCAACTCCCTAAGAAAAAATCTCCAGGGCCAGATGGATTTACATGTGAATTCTACCAAACATTCAAAGAACAATTAATTCCAATACTACACAAACTATTTGAGAAAATAGGGACAGAAGGTATACTGCCAGAATCCTTCTATGAGACCGATATGGTGCTGATAGCTAAACCAGGTAGGGTGAAAACAGAGAAAGAAAACTATAGACCAATTTCCCTAATGAATGTTGATGCAAAAATTTTAAATAAGATATTAGCAATGAGATTACAAAAAGTCATCCCCAGCATAATACACTATGACCAAGTAGGATTTATACCAGGGATGCAGGGCTGGTTCAATATTAGGAAAACTATCAGCATAATTAATTATATTAATAACCAAACTAACAAAAACCATATGATTATCTCAATAGATGCAGAAAAAGCCTTTGATAAATTCCAACACCCTTTCCTATTAAAAAAACTAGAGAGTATAGGAATAAATGGGCTTTTCCTTAAAATGATCAGTAGCATCTATTTAAAACCATCAGCAAGCATCACATGTAATGGAGACAAACTAAAACCATTCCCAATCAGATCAGGAGTGAAACAAGGCTGCCCACTGTCACCATTACTATTCAATATTGTATTAGAAATGTTAGCTTTAGCAATAAGAGAAGAAAAAGAGATAAAAGGAACCAGAGTAGGTAATGAAGAAACCAAATTATCACTCTTTGCAGATGACATGATGATATACTTAGAGAACCCTAGAGATGCAACTAAAAAACTACTAGAAACAATTCACAACTTTAGCAAAGTGGCAGGATTCAAAATTAATCCACATAAATCATCAGCATTTTTATATATTACCAACAAAGTTCAGCAGCAAGAGATGCAAAAAGAAATTCCATTCCAAATAACAGATGATAGGATAAAATATTTGGGAATCTATCTGCCAAGGAAAAGTCAGAAACTATACGAACTAAATTACAAAACACTCTTCACACAAATAAAATCAGACCTAATCAATTGGAAAAATATTAAGTGCTTATGGGTAGGCAGAGCAAACATAATAAAAATGACAATACTACCCAAACTAACCTACTTATTTAGTGCCATACCAATCAAACTCCCAAGAAATTATTTTACAGATCTAGAAAAAATAGTAGCAAAGTTCATTTGGAAGAACAAAAGGTCAAGGATCTCAAGGGGATTAATGAAAAAAAAAGGCAGATGAAGGTGGCCTTGCTGTACCAGATCTAAAACTATATTATAAAGAAGCGGTCATCAAAACCGTTTGGTACTGGCTAAGAAATAGAGCAGTCGATCAGTGGCACAGGATAGGATATCAGGACAATCTAGGCAATAACCTTAACAATCTAGTATTCGATAAACCCAAAGACGCCAGCTTTTGGGATAAATACTCACTATTTGGCAAAAACTGCTGGGAAAATTGGAAACTAGTGTGGAAGAAATTAGGGCTTGACCCATACCTAACACCACATACCAAGGTAAGATCTAAATGGGTTCATGATCTAGATATAAAGAGGGACTTTGTAAGCAAGTTAGAGGAACGTAATATAGTTTATCTCTCAGACCTGTGGAGATGGAATAAATTTATGTCCAAAGAAGACCTGGAACTCCTAATTGAACACCAGATGGATAATTTTGATTATATTAAGTTAAAAATTTTCTGTACAAACAAAACAAATGCAGACAAGATTAGGAGGGAAGCATCAAATTGGGAAATCATCTTTACATTTAATGGTTCTGATAAAGGCCTCATTTCTAAAATATATAGAGAATTGTCTCATATATATAAGAATTCAAGCCACTCTTCAATAGATAAGTGGTCAAGGGATATGAACAGACAATTTTCAGATGATGAAATTAAAACCATCTCTAGTCATATGAAAAGTTGCTCCAAATCACTATTGAACAGAGAAATGCAAATTAAGACAACTCTGAGGTACCACTACAAACCTGTCAGATTGGCTAAAATGACAGGAAAAGATAATGATGAATGTTGGAGGGGATGTGGGAAAACTGGGACACTAATACATTGTTGGTGGAACTGTGAACAGATCCAACCATTCTGGAGAACAATTTGGAGCTATGCTCAAAAAGTTGTCAAACTGTGCATACCCTTTGACCCAGCAGTGTTTCTACTGGGCCTATATCCCAAAGAGATCTTAGAGGAGGGAAAGGGACCCACCTGTGCAAGAATGTTTGTGGCAGCCCTTTTTGTAGTGGCTAGAAACTGGAAACTGAAGGGATGCCCATCAATTGGAGAGTGGCTGAATAAATTATGGTATATGAATGTTATGGAATATTATTGCTCTGTAAGAAACGACCAGCAGGACGATTTCAGAGAGGCCTGGAGGGACTTGCATGAACTGATGCTAAGTGAAACGAGCAGAACCAGGAGATCATCAGACACAGCAACAACAGTATTACATGATGATCAATTCTGATGGACATGTCTCTCTGCAACAAAGAATTGTCTCAAACCAGTTCCAATTGTTCACTGAAGAAAACCATATACACCCAGAGAGAGGGAAATGAAATATGGACCACAACGTAACATTTTCATGATCTCTATTGACATTTGCTTGCATTGTGTTGCCTTTCTCTGATTCTTTTTTTTCTTGTAGATAGGATTTTTCTTGCATAACTTCTCAAGCATTTCAACATTATTAACATGTAGTGGACTTCCTGCCATCTAGGGGAGGGGAGGGGACTGGGCGTAAGGTTTGTAATGGAAAGCTTTGTAAAGATCAATGTTGGGGAACTACCCATATATATGTTATACAAATAAAAAGCTTTAATTAAAAAAAAGACAGATTGGAAAAAACTTCAAGAAAGGTCAGTCTCACTTGGGTGAAAAGGGTGTTCAGCCCAGCTCAGATAGACTCTGGGAAAGTCAGTGAGAAGGTCACAGCAAATCAGCAACTAAGACCTTCAGTACTGACTTAGAGTAGCCGATCAGTGGGGCAGTCTCCAGTCCCAGCTCAGAAAGCAAACTCTGGCTGTTTCCTGAAAAGAGCAGGTAAAGTTACCCCTTGCAAAGGGGACCCTGTGCTCAAAGCCAAGGCTCAGAGATACATAGGAAACTTGGGACAGCATCCCCTTTATCCTAAGAGCAGGGCTCAACCATAAAAGTAAAAAAAAAAAAAAAAAAGAGGAAATACCAAAAGAAAAGGGAAAAAAAATGAACAAGAAATAGAAAAGAACCTTGACCATAGAAAACTACTATAGTGACAGGGAAGACCAAAACACCAATTCAGATGAGGAGAAAAAGTCCACAGAGGAAATCTCAAAGAGTGATATGAGAGGCTTCTTAGAAGTGTTCATAAAAGACTTTAAAATGCAAATAAGAGAGGTAGAATAAAAAATGAGAAAAGAAATGAAAGATATACAAGAGAGAGTCAACAGCTTGAAAAGGAAGGAAAAAAACTGAATTAAATTATCTTTTATTTTAATCTGATGATTTCTGGATTTAAGAAGAAAATCCTGACAGGTGCTGAAAAACATATAGATATTTAAATTGTTAAAATTTCTCCCATTCCTTGTTTAGAAATTTCCTTTTAGTGTTTAACTCAGAGGTTTTGATGGTAAATGTAGTTCTCTACGCTGCTGGGCCCTGGCCTTTGTTAGCCTGTACATAGGTTGGATTTAGTTATGTAAAATGAGCTATCATAGTGATACTGCAAATCAGGAGGATTACAAATGGCACAACTGATTAAAGTCCACAGACCATTAAGTGATTACCCCATTCTAAGATTCATTCTATCTGGGCATATATCCAACATTACCCCCCAAAGCTCTTAGTATATGATTGCCTATGCTCATACAGTCACCTTGTCATTACTTGCTAGGTGAATGCTTATTTATTTGATCCTACCTGAAAATGAAACTCAATTAAAGCAGGAACATTGTAAATCTTAGTCCATTAACTAGTGCCAGAATTTAGAGAAAGTCCTGTTAGAAAGCCCTAACCTAGCTACATTAGCACCAAATGAGTTCATCATGATTAATGTTATTATGTTAACAAAATTAATTAGGCAAGTGCCTATAGAGCAGTCATATAATATGGGCAGCAATAAAAAAGCATTAGCAGATTATTTTTCCCCTAGGGTTAAGCCAGCCATCCTAGTTAACATCAGAATAGGGACTGTCTCACTTTCCTATGTATATCTCCAGTCTTTAGCACAGTGCTTAGAACATAGAACTTAAAATATTTTTTTCCTTCCTTCCTTCC
>JAJPUD010000242.1:43269-87688 GCA_023553655.1 Myrmecobius fasciatus
AGACAGAGAAACAGAGACAGAGAGACAGACACAGTTGCAGAGAGAGATAAGAGAGAGAGGAAGAAAGAGATGAGAGAAACAGAGAGAGATACAGAGACAGACAGACACAAAGGCAGAGAGACAGAAGAAAAAGAAGAAGAAGAAGAAGAAGAAGAAGGAGAAGAAGAAGAAAAAAAGAAGAAAAGAAGAAAAGAAGAAGAAGAAGAAGAAAAGAAGAAGAAGAAGAAGAAAAGAAGAAGAAGAAGAAGAAGAAGAAGAGAAGGAAAGAGGGGGGAGAAGAGAAGAAGGGGGGAAGGAAGGCTGGAGAGAGAAAGGGAGAAAGAAAGGAAGCAGCTTCTAGATGGTCTCTGTTATACCTTATCTTTATTTATACTGCTTGTCATTTTATATCATCTGAAATGTATGAATGTTCTAAATAGGAGTTTTTTGGTTTAACCTGAAGGAAGCCTAGTTTTTCCCTTCACTTAATAATCAACTTCTTTTTTTCTGACTGTAGCATTTTGTTTCTAGTACAAGCAAGAGTTACTGTAAATTATACAAAATAGTGACATTAGTAATTGGTTTTCAACAAATAAAATAAAAGATCTTCTAGTTTCCTCCAGAGAAGTGGAGTGTTTTTTGGAATCTTGGAGATCTCTGATAATACCAAGTAAGTGTCCTAATTGGGCAGCAAAGTGATGCAATGACTAGAGAGAGTGGGCCTGGAGTCAGGAAAATTCATCTTACTGAGTTCAAATCTAGTCCAGATACTTCCTGATTTTATAACCCTGGATAAGTCATTTATCCCGGTTTGCCTCAGTTTCTTCATCTGTAAAATGAGCTGGAAAAGGAAATGGCAAACTACTCCAGTATCTTTGCCATGAAAATCTCAAATAGGGTCTCAAGAGTTGGCCATGAGTGAAAACAAATGAACAACAGAATATCCTGGCAATGGATTCCAAGAAGTAAGCTTCTTGGAATCCATTGCCAGGATATTCTGTTGTTCATTTGTTTGAGAATCCTCAAAGTCCCAAGCAGTTCTCTTTTCTCTAGAACCCTACCTTTCTTGATATCGATTCACTGTGCAACCAAGTAAAACATCATGCACGTAGTAGATATTAAAGATTTACTGAATTAAGATTAGTTCAAAATTATTTTCAGGGCCTGATCAGATGGTAGTTAAATCTATGCCCCAAATAACTGTTGATGAAAAAAGCTGAAGCAGGTATTCGGATTAATTTCTTTCCTTTAAAATTTTAACTGTAGGGGCAGCTAGGTGGTTTAGTGGATAGAGCACCAGCCCTGAAGTCAGGAGGACCTCTCAGACACTTAACATTCCCTAGCTGTGTGACCCTGGGCAAGTCACTTAATCCCAATTGCCTCAGCAAAATTTAAAAAATAAAATAAAATTTTAAATGTCTTGTTACCTTCCTGCCCTCCAGTGGTACTGATTTCCTTTGCTCCAGGGAACAACAGAATTTTATAATGGATGGGAATCCAGCTTTTCTGGACTCGTTTTTCAAGACTTCTCATTAGATCCTTTTCATCAGTGACCTTAGCTTATAGAAACTGTTCACCCCCTCTTCCCCAGGTTCATCTTCTGGAACTAAATAGCAAAGTGGATAACAACAACAGCTAACATTCATAGAACACTTATCTATGTTACAGACACTGTGCTAAGCATCTTACAATTATCATCTCATTTGATGCTCAAAACAATGGGGCTGGGGCTAAATGCTATTATTTATCCCCACTTTAAAGATGGGGAAACTGAGGTAGAGTGTTTTATTATAGGGCCATACAACTATTAAGTGTCTGAGACCAGTTTTAACTCAGATCTTCTTTACTCGAGGCTGAATATTATATAAACTGCATCACATTAAAAATACTGAACTTAGTGTTGGGAGGACCAGAAATCAAACTGACTTCAGACACTTATTAACTATTTGATACTGGGCAAGCCACTTACCCTCAGTCTGCTTCAACTATAAAATGGTAATAATAATATCAACAATCTATCACCGCTTAGCACAATACCTGGAACATAGCAGGTGCTTAATAAATGCTTATTGATTATCACTAAGGATGTTGTGAGTATCAAAAAAGAAAATATTGGTAAGAGTTTTGAAAACTTTGAAATTCTGTATAAATGGTATTGTTGTTATTATTCTCATTGACTCTTACCTTTCCTTACACTCACCTTAGAATTGCCAACAAATCCTTCCCCATTAATAAACACTATCTCTCATCTCTTAGAAGCAAATTAGCTCTTTCAGGTCACTTGGATAAGCAGTTAGAGGCTGACTTGTCTCTAATGGAAGATTTATTTACTCCCTTCACAGAGACAAATCAGTCTCTGTGCTAATCTACTGAGGGAGTGTTTCTCTTGCTTTGGGAAATTGCCCTCATTTTACCTGTGCTGGAATTTCTCTAGTCTTTATCTCTTGTCAATTTGAAATTTAGTGTCAGATACAAAGACAAGGACAAATGGAGCAGAATCAATGTCAGGACTCTTCTAGGAAAGAGAGAGGAGTATATGTGGAGGATATATATAGGTATTATATATATATATATATATATATGTATGTATATATATACACACACACACACAGACAAAGAGGAAACAGACAGAAGCAGATAGAGACAGACAGAGACAGAGACAGAAGATTTATATACATATATATGTATATATATAAAATGTGTGTATATTGAGGATATATATATATACACACACATTTATAGAAGACTATATATATACATATATATGGAGAATTTCTTTATTGTACACATACACACATACATATATATATATATGGAGATTTATATAAATATATATGAAGGATATGTGTGTGTGCATTTATGTTCATAGGAAACCTAGAGCTGTGTGAAGAATGGGATCTAGAGTCCATGGGGGCCATTGTTTCCCTGCTGGTGATCTCTCTGGCTGATTGATTTGATCACTCACTAATGCTTTCCAGCTCCCCTTGACTGCTCTTATGAGTGTATGACTTGGATAATCTGTCCTTAACTTTGCTTGCTGCTTCTACCTTCTGTTTTCGTCCACTGAATGCCATAGGCTTTTGAATTAGAAGCGACCTTGAAGACCATATATCATTCACCCCATAATTTATAGATCATGAGGTTGGTTATAGGGGCCGCTAGGTGGCTCCATAGTGTATAGAGTGCTGGCTCTGGAGTCAGAGGGACCCATTTTCCTAACTTCAAATCTTACTTCAGACACTTATTAGTTGTGTGACCCTGGGCAAAGTGCTTAATTCTGTTTGCCTCAGTTTTCCCATCTGTAAAATGAGCTGGAGAAGGAAGTGGCAAACCACTTCAGTTGCCAAGAAAACTCCAGGCAGAAATGACTGGAACCAAAGTACAACATGAGGGTCACAGTAACATGGATCTCGAACTGGAAAGAGCCTTCAGAGTCAAACTCTTTATTTTGTAGCTGAGAAAACAGTCTTGGAGAGAAGAAATTACTTGCCTAAAATCACACAGATAGTAAAGTATCAAGATAGGATTTGAATCTAAGTCCTGTGACTCCCAGTGCAGCACTCTTTCCCCTGTACTGATTGCCTGCTTTTTTTTCTTCTGCCCACAGACAATTCCTAGTTATATCTGGTGGTTGATGATGGCTTTATTCTTATATTGGATTTTAGGGGGTCATACTGACTCAACAGAAAGCCCTCTCCCCATCAATAAACAATAAGGACTAGCAACAAACAATAAAATGGTTGCAGAAACCATGACTTACACTGTGGACTTGACACCACATGAATGCTCCAAGAATCCAATGTTTTCTTTGAAACTACTATAACATAATATAAAAACCTTGATTTTACATAATGACTTAAACTGATTTCTCTTCTGCTAAGGGAACTCAAGGTATGGGGAGATGAAATTAGATGTCAAATCCCCCAAGTCCAGAATAATTTTCTCAGCTGTTTCCTTTCATGTGTTTATCTTCCTTTGTATAGTTTGTATAATCATATACGTCTTTTATAGTTGTACAGTTCTTTTGTATAGTTGTATATGTCTGTTGATGTGTATAGTGGAGTTCAAAGTTTTCAGAAGTTCTGAGAGCCAGAAAATGGTAGCTGGTAACTGGACATTAATGGAGTTTCAAACAGCAAAATACCTATGAGTTGTGACAATCAGAAAAGGTGCAATATAATTTTGATGCTTTGGAGTAAGAACCTTATAATCAGGATGATTTAAATATTTATGTTGTATATTTAAAGGAGCAGTGTTTTTGTTTTCTAATTATATATTTGGCTTTTAATTATCCACTTACATAAATGAACTGTACACAGCAGAAAATTTTTATGAAAACGGTTGATAGATACATGATTACTCAGGTGTCATCTGGAGAAATACAGACTTTGTGACTCACAAGAGGAGACAAACCTGTATCTGACACATTTGGGTTTGTACTTTTCCTGTTTTTGGAAGTTACCAAGTCAACACTCACATACTGAACATGGATCACTATATGAAGGACTTGCCTTAGAATATACAGAATTTCCTACCATTCTATTTACCTAAAAAGTTCTAGGAATTTTTTCCTATCTTTTCATAGTCTTCTTATGCACAATCCATGACAACCTACAAAGGAATTATTGGCTTTCTTTCTAAAGTGTTTATGGGATTGTTCACATTCTATTTTTTTGACACCTGATTTTGTAGCCAAACAAGTTTTTTTTAAAGGTTTTATTGGTGCAGCATGGCATAGTGTAGAAGGACTCTAGAAAACAGAGGAGCTGGGTTCAATTCCTATCTCTGATGGTTGTGACATATGTGACAAGTTAATTAGCTTCCATGGACTTCACCTATAAAATGAAGGACTTGGACCAGATGATCTCTGAAGTTCCTTCTAACTTTACAATGATAGCCCTTTTTGTTTTGTTTTTTTTTCAAATCTGTCACTTGTCAATCATACACCTCCCTACTCCACTCCAAGTCAAATCAATATATTGATTGTGTAGCATTCTATATCCAAAATCCATCTCACTTCTATGAGAAGCAAAAAATGTTCTTCATTAGCTCTTTGCAATGGGGATTAGTCATTCCATTCATGTCAATTCTGATGACTTTCAATGATGTTTTCCTTTGCATTATTATAGTCACTGTCTGTACTGATCTCTTGGTTCTGCAGTTTTTGTGCTTCATCCATGCATATAAATGTTTCCATAATTCTCTGAATTTCTCATATTTTCTTTTCTTATAGTACAATAAAATTCTATGACACTCATATAATTTGTTCAGTCTCTTCCTAGTTGATGAGCACCCACTTTGTTTGAAGCTGTTTTTTGGTACACAAAAGGCTTTTTTCTGTGTTTTTTTTAATTCCTTGGGGACACATGACTAGTAGTAGTTAAGTTGAAAGTTGTGAAAATTTAGAGGCTTCTCTCAGATAATTCCAAACTTATGCAATATACATTAACCAAGGTATTTAAGTCTACAGACCTACTGATGATAGTACAAGAATTAGAGAATCTTCCAAATGGAAAAGACTTTGAAAATCATCAAATCCAATCTTGTCAATTTTTAGGTGAGAAAGTAGGTCCTCTGACCTAATCTAGAAGGGATTGAACCTCTAATCTAGTCAATAATTTTCCAGTCTCTGTTTCTATTATGCCTATGCCTGCAACTTATAGACTTATACGATAAGAAACATTATATTGTCCATTTAGGGCCTTTCACTGATCCAATAGAATTGTAATTGTAGGAGACATTGTTTGATATATCAATATATCAATTTAAATCAATTTATCCTTAAGAGATAACTAATTTCCTAGGATAACTTTCTAAGGATAAATCTATAATTAATGGCTAGTTTTATTCTATAATGATCTTATACTATTTTTTACTTTTGTGATTTGATGTTTTTAAGTCAATTCAAAATATTTTAATGAAAGTCCTTTTGTTGCCTTTATGTCCTGGAATCTGAGTAAAGGGATGCTTTAAATTCAGAAAAAAATAAAAACTTCAAAGAAGCAACTTTCTTTTGTTTTGCAAAACTGCCTCCTATATATTATTATATTAATTGGTTATGATGATGAGCTACTGGATATTAACAACAAATGTATGTTTTCTTTTTCTCTTAGAAAATGCAAACTACATACTTCACCAGTTTCTTGAATAACTATGTTATTAAGATACAGTATTCATACAAATATATTTATAAATGTCTTATGCTCAACTTTAAGTAACTATATTTTCCTCTTTAGAAAAAAAATACAGATTGAGATTTAATTTAGCAATTAGGCATTAAACCTATGATTATTAGATTTTTCATGTTGAGTAACAAAATTTCTTCTCTTTCTCCTATCCTTTCAATTAATAAAGTCATTTCATCTCTTTTATTATTGATTATATACATAGCAAGTTTCACATTTACTAGGAAAATATCAACACTCCCCTTTTAACAAGTTTTGCAATTCTTGGCTTACTATAGAAAGAACTAAGTTTATAAATTTTTAGTCTCTTTCTGACTAGAAAATACTTAATTTGATAAATGAATTTGTAAATTAAGGTAAGATATAGAATTTTTAGAAATCCCACTGCCTTGGAAAGCACTTTTAGAGGTAGAAGGAGGGAAATACTCTATCCTGATTTGCCTTCACTCCTTGCCACACTGTAGAAGAGAGATATTGTTTTGGTCTGCTTGTGGAAGGAGGCCCAAGCCTGAATAAAAGCTAAATTTTTATACATTCTCAGATATTGGTGAGGTGACTGTGATAAAAAAGACCCAAACTGAGTTTCTATCTGCCTTTCCAGATCTGAATGTGAAAAACAGGGTAGCAAGCCTGCACTTCATCAACCAATTTCTTAGTGTAATGAGAAAAGATAATTCTTATTAACATGTTCCACAACATAGTTTTTAAATTAGGTCCACCTCAAGGTTCAAGATTTATATTTTATTATCTTTTGTTGTCTGCTTCCCCAAGTTCCCGTATGTCCCCTTCCTTACATGCACATACACAAGTCTTTAAGTCCAAAGTTCTATCCTATAATTATGTTTTCATATTAACCAACTAGAATAGAATTAGGTTTTGTTTTTATTTTTTGATTTTGTATTAAGAAAACAACAGTGTGATGTGTCTCTGTAGTGCACTATTATTTTCACTGGAGAAATAATAATAATGTTTATAAGGAAGCTTCACACTGTGACACAGGGTCAATCCTAAAATATATAACTGTGAAATGTAGCTTTGGATCAATGCAAAGAGACTAGTCTATACCTAATAGTTTTTATAGTTGTTCATCCTTTATTTTCTTTTTCTTGGGGAATGAGGAGAAAGACAATCGGTTTAAGTGACTTACCACAGCTAATATGTATCCAAGGCTTCTCCTTATTCTAAGACTGGTGTTCTATTTGTTGTGCCACCTACCTGCCCCAGCAGTCTTCATTTACAGAGAACCAATGACAATGAATGTCTTGACTTGCACGTGACTTGGATTTAAGTGAAGTAGAGTTGTGCAAAGTCAAACTTGAATTTTGGAATCTTAGAGTTTAGGAAATCACTTTGATGGAAATGATCTTGTTTGAAACTCCTAACAACCCATGTGCTATTATTATTTCCATTTCACAGATGAGAAAACTCATTTTCTGAGAGTTGAAGAGAGTTGGTCATGCTTAGAAAGATTTCTCAGGCAGGATTTGAACCCAGGTTTTTAACCCTAAGTCACACACTATATTATCTGTGATGTCAAGCTCAAATAAAAGTGGGAGCCACTAATCTGTACATAAAGATTCCTGTGGGTTATACAGTGACTTAGTTTTAAAATGTAATATTTTCTTTATCTTACTGCATTTTTATTTAGTTTGTTAAATATTTCCTAAGTGCATTTTAATCAGGCTACATTGGGAGTGTTGGGAACTTTAAGTTTGATACCTCTGCATTACATGATATCTTTCTAAATAATCAAATAGTCAGGTGCAAGAAAATAAAAGAAAGAATATTCATGTTATTTTATGTGGCCCAGGAGCTGCTACTTAGGACATTTACCCTTACAAATACTTGTCTTTTAAAAAATCATCATATCAACTCTGATGGACATGACTCTCTTCATCAGGGAGGTAATTCAGGTCAATTCCAATAGACTTGGGGTGGGGAGAGCCATTTGCATCCAGCAAGATCACTGTGGGGACTGAATGTGGATCACAACATAGTATCTTCACTTTTTTGATGTTGTTTTCTTGCCTTTTTTCTTTCTCATTTTTCCCTTTTTAATCTGATTTTTCTTGTGCAAAAAAAAGAAAAATATGTATAGAAGAATTGCATGTTTAACATATATTGGATTACTTGCTCTCTAGAGGATGGGGATGAGGGGAAGGGAGGGAGAAAATTTTGGGAACACAAGGTTTTGCAAGGGTTGATGTTGAAAACTATCTTTGCATGTATTTTGAAAAAAAAGCTATTATTAAAATATTTTTAAATAAGTCATCATTAAGTAATCCTGTATATTTGATATTGTTCTTTTTTAATTGTAAGAGAAAAGAGTTTTCCAGGGGATTAGAAATAGAAAAAGCACAAAAATGCTTAAATATAATTTCTTATTGGGGAAAAAATTCAAATTTATCTATCACATCAATTGAAGGATAATTAACCTTTAAGTCAAAGTAGTGAGTTATTTATGAATTACATTAACCTTTCAAAGGAGTGGAAACAATAACTGGGCAGTGGGATACAAAGTTTATCATTCAGAGAAAATAACTTCTAGGGACTGGCTGATATTACAGTTTCACAAGATCAAAGATTTACAGCTATAAGGGACCTTAGTCCATTTTCCTCATTTAATAGATGAGGAAACTAAGACCCTGTGAAGAAAAGTGAGTTGCCTATGTAATATAGGTAGAAGAGCTGGGATGTCTCACTCTGGATTCACTGCTCTTGCTTCTATACTGGGGCAACTAGGTAGAGGCACAGAGTGCCTGGCCTCGAGTCAGGAAGATATCTTCATGAATTCAAATTTGATCTCAAAGACCTATTAATTGTGTGACTTTAGGCAAGTCACTCAATCCTGTTAACCCCAGTTTCTTCATCTGTTAAATTTGAATTTTCTTTTTTTCCTTTTTCTTTTGAATTCTTTAGACCTATAATGTGCTAGTAAAAGTTTAACAACCTATTCTTCAAAAAATAAAAATATACATATGACACATCTTTAAGTTTAATTTGTATTATTAACATTTTCCTCTATTGCTTTCTTAGGTTTAGACCATCAATAACTATGTAATATAGAGAGTCTTAATTTGCAAAAGGCTAGAAATCTGGGGGCACAGATTGGAATAAGAGTCATCTTCTTATGTTCAAATCTGGCCTCAAACACTTACTAGCTGTGTGACTCAGGGAAAGCCATTTAGTTCTGTTTCTCTTAGTTTCCTCATTTGTAAAATGATTTGGAGATGGAAATGGTAAACCACTTCAGTATCTTTGCCAACAACAACAACAACAACAACACAAAACAAACAAATGCAACCCAAATGGGGTCAATAAATGACTGAACAATGAGTCAGGAAAACAAAGATGAAACAACTCCTGCCTTCAACAAACTTATAGTATATTCAAAGAAACAATATGTACATGTAAGGAAAGAAAAATAAATTACATATAAATGCTGGGTAATTTGGTTCTTGATGCTATAGCATCTTGTTGTCTACCTCTTGTTGCTGAAATGCACAGACTCACTAATTCTAACATTCCTAAAATACTAAGACATGTCATTCAATCATCAAGTGCTCTAGCTAGATCTGGTTTTGCCTCTGGAATAACAGCATCACAATCCTGAAACCTGCTAAGTTATCTCCTAGTTTGCTCACCTTTACTCATAGGAGACAATGGGACACATTTCATGCATTGCTTGAGGAGACTGCAGACCTCTGATTGCATCTCTGAGATGGGCACTTTCATTATCATTTTGATCAATTATTGTCAGGAAGCACTGTGCTAGAAAGTGACAGCTGCTTTTTTTTTTCACCACTCTCTCCAAACCGAGTGGGAACATATTGTATTTTCATGCTTCATCTCAATTCCCAAGAGAAGGTTGTGCCTTGTGGTAAGAATATTTTTGCTATACTAGATTGAGTCAGGCTTTGGAAACCAGTAATGAAAGCAAAAATTAATGCTGTCCAGATAATGTGAATGGCAAAGTGCAAATGTAAGGAGATACCACCACGTTTTGAGGGCCACATCTACACATTGGCTCTTATGTAACTCACTTGGAAATTAAGACATCTTGATAAATGACAGAACAAAAGAAAAGACAGATTGGTTTGTCAGTAAGTTCTGAGTCCAAAATACTTGGTCTTCATTCTGTGGTTGGAATTTGGTTCTGGTTTACTAAAATCATTCAGATTTGAATTAGTAGAGGTATCTAGGCGGTATAGAGGGTAGAGGACAATCTCTGGAGTCAAGATAACCTGAGTTCAAATCTAGATGTATGACCCTGCATAAGTCATTTAACTTCTCTGTATTTCAGTTTCCTCAACTGTAATATGAGGATAATAATTGTGTCTATCCTGCAGAGTTGCTATAAAGACCAAATGAAATAATATTTATAGAGTTTAGTACAGTGTCTTGCACTTATTAAGTTCTTCATAAATAGTTATTTCTCTTTCTACTTTCTTTGTATGCCTCAGTTTCCCCATCCCAAAATGAGATTGGGCTCAATGGTTTCTAACATTCCATTTAACTAAATAATGATTAATAATAATCATATTTAGCATTTATATAGAGCTTTAGTATTTGTGAAGCTCTTTGCATGTTGCTTGACCTTAGAAAAATTCTGCAAAGAAGTTATTATTATTCACATTTTACAGATGGGGAAACTAAAGCTGGGTGACATTAAAAGACTTGCCACAGCTTGTAGTCTTGTTGTCTACTTCTTATTGCTAAAATGCACAGACTCACTAATTCTAACATCCCTAAAATACTCAGACATGCCATTCAATTATCAAATGTGCTCTAGCTAGATCTGGTTATCTAGCCTATAGCTTGTAGGGGTCAGAGGCAAAATTTCAACTCCAGTCTTCCTATCTTTAAATCCAACAGTATGTCAGCTAGTTTTATTTAATCCTATGATTCTGGCCTTTGATAGGTGCCCAGAAAATTATATCAGCTAGCTATTGCCTGATTTTTTTTTTAAATCCTTAGAAAAATAAAAGAGAAATGCTATTAAAATTTTTTTTTAAAAACAGGATGAGGAAACTATTTATTCAAATACCTTTAAAATTTTATTATATGTAATAGCAAAGAGTAGAAGCAATCTGAGTATCTGAAAACAATGGAAGGATTTAAAATATTTTTATGGGACATAAATGGAATGGAATAGGGCCATAGAGGTGGAATGTATCTTAGAGAGCTCCTAGTCTAGCCATAAGAAAGAAATTAAGAAAGACAAACACAAAGAAAACTAAGAAATTTGGAAAGATCTTTACTAATTAATGCAAGGTGGGGGGAGGGAACAGAACCAGAGAACTGGAGAATGCCCTGAGACTGTATGGTGCAAGGGAAAAAGTCAATGAAAATTGAATAAAGAATTCTGACAAGGCCTTAGGGAGTGAGACTAAAAATTATATGTTACACATTAAAATTAGTAGTGAGGTTGAAATAAATGACAATAGTTAGACTGAAGTTAATAATTATTGAACAGGTTTGATTATATTTATGCTCAAGGCCAAATTTTGAGTAAAGCATTTGATTAAAAAAAGAATTATACAAGGGGAGGAGGGAGGTCATCCTGACTGACTGAAGAGGAAAAGAAATGGCAATCTAAGTTCTGACTGCTTTGGACAGACAATATCACTCAGTGGGAAAGAAGCTCTGACCTTCTTTGTTTGGGTCTGATTAGGATATTGATTAAGGAGGGTGTGGAATCAGTAAAAATTTGTTCAATCTTAATGCCTAGCAAATGGAGAGCATACTGTTCCAAAAGGATTTCAAACAGGTTTACATTTGAACAAGTATCAAACAGGATTCACTGAATACACTGTTAACAAGTTTTACCTTTATCCATAAGAGGCCTAAGCAGTCACCACATTCTAGATGGTGTCCCTACTTGCATGAGTTATTTTTTCTCCAGTTAATAAAGGGCAAGGGACTCTTCTCTGGAATGTTTATCCAGAAGTTCATAACTTAAATAGATCAAATCATTGTTCTTTTCATGGTCTCAAGTTTTCTTTGAGAGAGAAATTCATCTTTTAATACCCAATATTCTATCAGGATTGTCCTATTAGGGTGGTAAGTCATGGGACACTAAAGTCTCTAAAGACGAAAATGAGTCTTCTCCAGAAAGCAATGGAGAAGCATAACAAAGTAGAATTGAAGTAAAGGATATCATCAAAGAATTGTATGAAAGGGAAAAAATGGGCTGGTTATATGTGGCAAGTGAGGGATAACTGATGGCCAACTCAAATATTACTGGTATCTTCTCAGTTGGAAGAGTTAGAAAAGAAGGCCTTTTCCCACTTTTGGTGTTCCCCTGTGGAGAGCTTATGGAAGAGAGTCATGTAGAATGAACAGGTACGGATGAGATAATTTGCATCTTTGTTAATAATGCTCACATGGATGGAAATCATGAATCTATTTGAGCACCATTTCTTCAGTTCCATTTCCTAAGCTAAATGCAAGAGTTAAGCAAGTCATGAATGCTAATTGGGGTTAAAAAAGATGCTTCTCTAAAATAAAATGCTCACTTTATGTTATAAAATATAAGTCCCCTTTCAGCAGAAGAGAAAATTATGAATCTCACTGTCACTTTAATTCATGCAAATCACTCCCAGTGACTAAGATTTTCCTGGAAACGCTTTCACTTTAGGCTGTCTCCCTGATTCTCTTTTCTCACTTTGGCAATTACAGTGACCTTAATTCAAATACATAAAACCATTAAGAATGTAATTTATTTTTGGTATTGATCTCAAGAAGCTGAGCAGCTTGCCATTTGTGCAGTACCCTTCCCCCATTACATCAATTAAGACTATTCCAGAAGAAAGAAAAACTGCTCTCAAAGTCCTCATTGATATTCTACACTAAATAAAACAGCATTAAGGTTCCATGATTCGTTTTCCTCAAGTCAGAAAATGTATGCTTAATATTAAACACCCACTTTATTCACCCCCCCCCTTAATGCCCACAACATTTTAATAGCTTAAGTGTATATTGCTTACTGACTTAAACTATTTGTACAGATCTACAAATTTGGTTGGATTGTCAAATCAGTAAGCATGTATTACATACCTACTATGTGCTGGGCACTGTACTAAGAAGTGATAAAAGTATCTGTGTGTATATATATATATATATATATATAAATGCACCCGTGTGTGTGTTAAGATATAGAGAGAAAAACAGGGAGAGGGAAAGGGAGAGAGACAGAGAGACAGAGACAGACACACACACACACACAAATGCAGAGAGAGAGAGACAGAGACAGAGAGACAGAGAGAAAAAGAGACACAGAGAGACACAGAGAGACACAGGGAGAGAGAGAGAAAGAGAGACAGAGAGAGAAGGAGACAGAGAGACAGACACAGAGAGAGAGAGACAGAGAGACAGAGAGATAGAGACAGAGAGAGAAACAGAGACAGAGAGACAGAGAGGAAAGAGAAAGAGGATAAATTGGGAGTAATCTTATAGAGAAGACACAAAGATTAAGCAGATTAATGAAAGGCTTCTTGAAGCAGGAAAGGCTTTATCTGATTCTTAAAGGGAAGCCAGGAGGCAGAAATGACAGTGAAATATCAGGAGTTGAGAGATGGAGTGTAATCTTCCAGGAATAGCAAAGTGGTCAGTGGTAAAGATGGGTCATGAAAAATAAGGTAAGAGAGGACTGGAAAGGTAAGAAGGAGCTAGGTTATAAAGGACTTTAAAAGCAAATCAGATGATCTCATATTTGATCCAGATGCAATATGAAGGCAATAGCCACTTACATTTATTAAAAGGGGATGGAGAGGGAGATGTGATCAGACTTGGAATAAAAAAATAATAGCAGATTTATGGGCAGAGGACTTGGGTACTAATTGTAGACACAGAAATGACCACATATGGCCTTGAAGGAATCATTTACATTCTCTTATACCTCATTCTGGGGAGGTACACAGAACAGTGGATAGAGTGCTTGGTCTAGAGTTAGGAAGACTCATCTTCATGAGTTCAAATCTGGCCTCAGACATTTACTACTTGTGTGATCCTGAGCAAGTATCTTAATCCTGTTTGACTCAGTTTCCTCATCTGTAAAATGATCTGGAGAAGGAAATGACAAATCACTCCAGTATCTTTGCCAAGAAAAACTCAAATTGGGTCATGAGGAGTCAAATACAATCAAACAACAGTGAACCAAATATCTAGGTGACAAGACTAAGGCTTGGATAAGGATTTGTTGTGATGTGAATAGAAAAAAAGAGGACAAATGTGAGAGGAATATTGAGCATCTTGTAATTAATTCAATATGGAGGGTAAATCAGAGTGAAGAGTCATTGATAAATCCTAAATTGCAAAGGGACAGAAATAGTGATGGAATTCTGATTGTTTAATAATTGTCTGCCTCAATTTCCTTAGTTGGAATATATTGATAGTATTAGTATCTATTTCCCAGGTTTTTTCTTAATTTTTCTATAATATTTTATTTTTCCAAATAATGTAAAGATAGTTTTCAACATTCATTTTTGTAAGACTTTATGTTCCATTTTTTTCCCTCACTCCCTTGCCTCTTCCCTCCCCAAGATACCAAGCAATCTGATATAGGCTGAATATGTGCAATATAGGGTTATTATAAAGATCAAATGAGATTATCTTTATAAAGCACTTTTCAAACCAGCTATTCTGGTTGTGTCATGCTCTGAGCGCACTGAAGTAGTAGTTTTAAGAATTGATTTTATCATCAGTTAACACAGAACCTGAATCTTCCATTTGGAAATCTGTATAGAAATTATAAATTAGGAGAGGCATTGTGGCACAGTGAATACAATATTGTACTTGTAGTCATGAAAACTACAGTTTAAATCCTACCACTTCTAATTCATGTAGACACAGTCAAGTTACTTATCTTTTCTGAGTCTCAGTTTCTTTATCTGTAAATGGAGAAGAATAATATCTATAAGACTGTCTTCACAGCATTGTTTTGGGGATCAATTGAGAGAACATACAAAATGCTTTGAAGCTTTTTTAATGCAGTAAAAAATTTTATACTCTGAATCCTAGCACCCAGAACAGTGCTTTGCACACAATAGGCCTTTAACAAATGCTTGTGATGGCTAATATGGAAATACTTTTTGTATGACTTCATATTTATAATTGATATCATATAAGTTGCCTTCTCAATAAGTAAGAAGGGGTGAGAGGAAGGAAAAAAATTTAGAACTCAACCTGTAGCATTGTCAAACACATAGTCATCTACTATATTCATTCCTTCAAAAAAAATCTTAATAGGATACTTGTTTTATTTTGAGATATTCTCAATAAGAGACATTTTGGCAAGGGAGGGGGAACTGAACTGGTGATTTAATTGGTATAGGGAAATAATTAGTGATAAAATTCCTTCTGCCAACATAGGACAGCATCTACTCTGCAACTTAGTCTTAGGGAATTGCTCGGGCATAGTAAGAGATTACTGATTTACCTGTGCTCATACAACCTGGATTTATTAGTGGTAGGACTCAAACGCAGATCTTTCTTGACCCGGACTGCATTCCTAACCATCTACTTTGACATCCTACCTCATAGCCATTGTAATTTCTGCCAATTCACTGGACATGCTTGGGAAATGGCAGGCTTTTCATAAGAGAATCCATGTGTGCATTTCTCTCAACCTCAAAAATTAAACATCAAGTGTCATAATATACTATAATATTTGCACTGTGACTAATTGACTCACATGCATTATACAACAGAGTATGCATATTAAGTCCTTTATTTAGTCCAAATCCCCTAATTCTCAAATTCCTAAAGTTAATAAACCCGATCAAATGATCAGCCCCCTGTGCACTGCAAGGTCAGTCTTAACACTGAACCAAGACTAACCTCTGCTAATCCTGAGAAGATTAGAAACCCAAAGGGGGCTCAAAGCACCACAAATATTAGAGTTTTTTGGAATTAAGAACTCTCATGCTCCTAGCAACTGGATCTTTACATTTGACCTACTTCTGAAACCTCCTAAATGTGCTACTTCCTCCTATTACAATGCAAGTTCCTTGAAAGTATGACTGGCTTGTTTAAATCCCATGGTGCAATGTAATACCCCATGTATAATAAGTGCTTAATAAATAGTTTTTCCTTCATTCAGGATAGAGGGAATGGGTCTGTTTATACCTTTTCAATTCAGTTTATCAAGAATTTATTAATACTTGATATGTACAAGGCCCTATGCTAGGTATGAGGGATACAGAGGCAACAGCCCAAAAATGGCCAGTGATCTCAAAAAGCTCACAACATATAATGGAGGAAGCTTGTCTGCTCCCTATATTTCACAAAAGTAGAAATATAAGAAATATAATATATATATAAATATAATGCAGTGCCTGAACACTTATTTATAGTAGGTTTCAATCATGAAAAACACTGATTCTTCTCCCAGCTTCCTGAATTGGGAAACCATGAGTGTAAAAATTGAGAGGAAAGAAGGTACCAGAAATTATAATGATAACAGATTATTAAATCTTCTTTTCCAATGTGGAAGTGCTAAATCTAAATGAAATGTTGCCAGTGTCTGTGGGCAGGATAGAATATATACTCTCTAAAACAATAGACTTTTTAATGTTAAATAGCATCACTATAACACAGAATCTGCTAAACAGAACCAATAGTTCTTCACCTCCACTACCTGCCCTCCCCAAACCCCACAAAATAAAGCATCCTTTTATCAAAGATAACAAGACAAATGTCAAGAGCAGAGGAAAGCTGGTTAGGAGAGAAGCCTTTGATCCTGAAATCCAGAGTGCACATTTATAATCCAGGAAGCACCAAGAATCAAGCTATAATAGAATCCTCAACTACTGCTTAATTCATTAAGATAGAACTGCTCCCCAGGGCTGACAGGATCATAAAATAGTGGGAGCATCAGAAGCTGTTACACACTCCACTCCACCCCACCTCCAAGATCCAACAAGCAGTATTCAAACAAAGAACCCAGCTGGTGAAATTGAGAGAACCAAAGCTGATTATTTATGGGGAACTCTAAAGATGAAGAGTATTGCATCTAGACACTCCCGCAACAATCTTCCCTTTCTCCTGCTATTACCAGAGAGAATATGAGGTACCTGTGAGATGTTAGGGTGCAATAGCTCTTTCTCTTGTGATTACCCCAGACTTACCTATTTTACCTACACCCCTATTCCCATCAAGACTACATAAGGGAACAACAAGTCAACAAGTATTTATTAAATGCTTAATATTAAGTTTGAGAAATACACATATGAGTAGAAATGGTCCTTGCCTTCAAGGGTTTTGAATGGGACAGTGGAAGGAGCTCAGGAGTTAGAGTCAGGAAAACCTGAATTCAAATTCAGTCTAGACTCTTTCTAGCCATGTGATAATGAGGAAGTCACTTAACTGCTTCTTATTTCAGTTCCCTCACCTAATTAGCTCAAGAATAAGCAGATGTTATCTGGAGACAGAGGAGCCATTAAGTATATCTTTGATGTGATTTGTCTATCTGTAATGGTGAATAGATATAATTGGGGAGAACATAGATCAAAAGGCCCAGGGAGGCTCAGTTGAGTGGTCTTGGATTGGAGCTCCTAACTTTTCTATTCTTAGGCCTTCATTGTAGTCTGTGTGAGTATCTATGTGGATCCAGGTGCTATGGGTAGCTCAAGAGCCTGATGCTAACAACAAGCATCAGAATAGAAGGAACCGGATATCAGATTGATCTTTGTGCTATTGTTCTGATCACATCAGTTTAACTCACTTTCTTCTCATAATCCCTGGGGAAGAAAGCAAAGAAACTATTTTGGAAAGAAACGATAGAGTTGTAACCATAAAATGTTAAGAATTCTGAAAGGGACAGTGCTAAATTCAGAGGAACAACTACAAGTGATGAATTATAATTGAAATGTTCTGGGGCAGACAAATAGGCCATGAAAGGTCTATCAAGGTATGTGTTTCTAGTATAGCATCTGGCATGTCAATGTTGGTAGTCCCAAGGTCAAGACAAGAGAAAATCATGAAAGAGAGAACAAGGAATAGGTTACCAGAGATGAGTCTGGTGTAAAGCCATCTTGAGCCTACCAGGGTTCATATTTTCAGTGTGATTGCCATGCTAATCTAATCTGATGGTACAAACAAAAAGAGCATCATTCTAATAGGCAATCAGGACTATGCACTCCAGGGAGCTCAAAGATGTACATCCAAGAACATGACAGTGAGTCTACCATAAATTAATTTCTTGGGGTCCAGTTTGTAGCTATATTATGATACATGAATCAATTCTTTGTTGAGATAAAACCTCATGTCTTGCTGAAACTATTACTTCTGTTAAAATATTGATGGCAAGCAGACCCTCCTACCACATTTGATCATCCATGAAATTTAAGAAGGCTAAACTTTACTGAAAAATGCTGTATATCAATTGAGATAAATCAACTGAGACAAATTATTATGTGACAACAGAAAGGTAAATATAATCTTCATGAAACAATGTTCTAACAATTGTTCTTTGATCATGAGGTTTAGCATTTTTATCCCTTACAAAAAAGAATAAGAGAATTTTAGACCTAGAAGGTAACTGAGCAGTCATTTGAGAACAACTCAGTCTGGAAAATGAATCCCCACTGTAATATAATCTAAGAAATGGTCATCTTGTCTACCTCTAAAGACCTCTAATGAAGGAAAACTTGCTATTACTTTTAAACAGATCTCATTGTTAAGAAATCTTACTTGATATTAAACTTAAATTTGCCCTGTAATGTCATATCTGTCCTCTTCTACTACTACTCATCTGGCTATACCCTAGTTTATCACACACACACCCCAACCTTTGTTCAACTGGACTATAATTTCTCTGCATTATGACTTCTGGTTCTTCTTGCTCATTGTCTTAACTTTGGATAGTTTTATATAGATATTGGAGGGAACTCTTTTCTTGGATTCTATGAATTGATATCTTAGCTGAGAAACAAGTGCTATTATTATCTTTATTTTTACAATTGAGGAAACTAAAGCAGAGTATATTTGTAGATGTACATGTCTTTGTTATTTATGAAATGCTAAAAAAATTGCATAAAGAAGTTTCAATATGTACTGTTGGAACAGGGTAGAGAATCAACACTGAGGAGTTCACAGAATGATCGACTTGATCTTCAAAGTGTCAACAAATAAATTGCCCCAGATCAGCTAGAGTTTTAAAACATAAAATGAAGTGTATTACTCAAAGGACTAATGAGGTAATACTTCAAAAATGAATTTTAGTGAAATGTTTCTATTTGATGCTTATAGAAGAATAATGATCACAGCTTAAAATATCAGAGTTGGTCTTTTCCATCTCATCTTAATTTGTTTAACCCTGTGACTTAAAATATTGATAGATAAAACACTAAGTGGGACTGGGAAGCTACCATTTCACTATTACATTTGCCTTGAATTCTGTGAACAATTCCCTCAGTGCACATGTTTTCTGGAAAACTAGGTCATTGTCGGGACTCATTTTCTCATTTCCAAGAAAGATATAATTGCCAAAAATTACTGTCTGTCAACTATCCCCAACTGAGGATTTCCCCAAATCTCCAAATATAACCACTCTTGGAAAGTCTATGTCCTATGATTTTTGTTTAGTTACCTATGCCCAGAGAATGAAGGTCAAAGATTTAAGCTCGGGCTTAGCTAGAAAACACACATGTCTTTATCATATGGAAGCAAGCACGATAGCTTCTTTGGAGGAAAGGAGCTCCTCTTCTCTTTTTGGGCAGTAAAGAAAGAGACTCAAAGAGTCTCAGATAAAGAATAACTCCTCTTAGATCTACTGAGTAAGCAGTTCTTGTTGGCTCATTGGCTAACCAAACCTTTTTTTTTTTTTTTTTTAATGAGTTGTTCTCCACCTCCTACCATACTCCTCTACCACACAGGGATCTGCATTACATCTATCATTTGCTATATTTTCAAAAAAGAAAAAAGTACCCCTTCCACCTCCTTACAAATTTTCCTATTACTGTCTAGAGTATAAAAATGCTTCCACTAACTTACTTTCTCATCATGTAAGTAACAAAGCAGATAGAGCTCTAGACTCATGGTCATGGGGACCTGAGTTTGAATTCTGCCTCAGACACATTTATTAGGAGTGTAACTATGAGCAAATTGCTTACTATTTTAGTCTCAGTTTCCTCATCTATAAAATTGGAATAGAATATTAATATAGGAATATTGTCAGAATTAAATGAAATAATATTTGTAATATGCTTTGCAAACCATAAAGTGCTTTATAAATGCTAGCTTTTATTATTATCTTGGTCTTTTCAAATTCCCTCATCCCACAAATCCCATCAGTTGCTGTATCTTGTTGATTCTACTTCCATGTCTCTCATATTGATTCTCTTTTGGCTGTGCTAGCTCTGGCCTCATTACTTCTCACCTGAACTATTTAAACTAACTCCTAACTTGTCTTCTCTCTTTAAATATCTCCATTCTCCATTCCATTCTCCTTATAAATGCCAAATTAATTTTCCTATTACATGAGTCTGACTATGTCACTCCTCTACTTAATAAACTTTTTGCCCCCTATTTATTCTAGAATTTAATAATAATCATCTTTATCTCATCATTAAATATTTGTATGCTTTTTGTTGATTTTTGCTTGCATTTTGTTTTCCTTCTAAGGTTTTTTTTCTTAGTAGATCTGTTTTTTCTTGTGAAGCAAGATAACTATAAATTTGTATACATATATTGGATTTATCATATATTTTAACATATTTAACATGTATTGGACTACCTGCTATCTACGGGAGGGAGTGGGGGGGGAGGGAAAAATTTGGAACAGAAAGTTTTGCAAGCAATGTTGAAATGTTGAAAAATTAACCATGCATATGTATTGTAAATAAAAAGCTTTAACAAAAATTTTTAAAAATTATTTTTTTAATTTTAAAATTTTATTTTACTTTAAGATTTAAAATTTTATTTTAAGATTTGTATTTAATTATGCAAATCATTATTGGCACAGTAGTACATAGATATAATTTATAAAAGAAACATTCATGTTTGGACCATATGCTTAAATTTTTTTTTCTGGTAGGGACATGCAATAATAAAAATTTGGAAACCACTGATCTGGTATATAATATGTAGTTAGATGGACTGTTTATAGAGTTCACTCTGTGCTTTGGACAGATAACAGCAAAGAATAATATGTTGGGCTTGGAATTAAATGAGAGGAAACCAGTGATCTGGGTTGTCTATGAAAAATGGCTACATTCCTTAAATTATTCAGCTTCCTGAAATGAAGGCCCATCTTTTTTTTTTTTTTGATACAGTAGTCAATAAGTGGTGCTGCCAACTATCAATATTCAACTGGGTCTCGGAATACTATAGTTGTCAAAGAATTAAAGTTAAGTATCCCAGAGGACAATGAAAAAGTATATCATGCTTGGGATTCACAGGCTGGCAAATGTAACAAATACTGAACTCTAAAAAAAAGGACTGGAATAAAGGATGTTATCAAAGAAAGCATGAAAAAGAAGATGGGCTGGTCACTAAGCAAAAGCAAAAGATAATCTTGACTGGTTTCTTGTTCCATGAGTAATCCTGTAATGTCAAAGAAAAGTGTGAAGACTCCCAGAATGCTATGTGTATTCTTATGGTGATCTAGGAAAATGTAGACAAAAATTAGACAGAATGAACAAGCCTGAATGTGATGCATTGGAGGGAACATTGACACTAATGGTGTAAGAGAACTATTTGACTTTTTAACTAAAATGCGCCCTTTAAACATATTCCTTATATTTCATATCACATGTGCAGGCACATTCATCCATACATACAACACATTGTTCCAAAAGTCTTTGTGTAATTTTGTCATGAAAGCTTTTTTATTAAGCTTAATTAATAATATTCTCCAGCACTTAGCATGGTGACTAGTGCTTAAAATATGAATTTTGTATGTGTATACACATACATATATATATATATAAATATGTACAGTGTACATACACATATATATACATATGTGTGCATGTGTATTCTGGGTTTCTGAAAAGTCTTAATGTAGTTTTAATGTATTAAAATTTAATAACTAAGCTTAATAATTAAATTTTAATAGTTTAAAACTTTTTGAAACATCTTAAATATAAGTAAAAGTGATTCCTACCTTCAAGGACCTTACATTCTAATGGAAGTCCAGAAAGTCTTTATGTCACTTCAGGCTTTCTTTTATTGGTCTTCAAGATAGAATTCTACTTGGTGCCTGAAGCAATTATGTTTACTGTCATGAGAAGAAGAATGAAGGATTAAAGACACATGGATTTAGAATCAAAAGACCAGGTTTTGAATCATGACTTTCTTCCTTACTAACTTTTATGACCTTGGTTGTCATCTCACTTTTTTAAGTTTCTATCTTTGTAAAATAAAGGGGTTGAGTGAGTTAGTCTCTGAGGTCCCTGCTGGTTACAAATCTAATGAATAATGACCTGTGAAATATGGTGGCTATGGTTCTTTCTGCTACATGCCATTGGTTTCTAGGCCAGTGATTACTAGGCAGAACAGTTCCTGGCTTCAAGGGCACACCTCCAATTTTCCACTTTTGCTGAAGGCCAAGGTGACATCGATATTTAATAGAAAAAGAGAGAAAGGGGAATACCCTTTTTCTACTTTTTATGGCACATGTTCACAGAGCATTCAAGTAATTGATGACCAAATGTGAGTAATAATCAAGCTGTTTCTCAAGATTCCTTGGAGAATTTACCAGGCTTACAATACAGAGCAAGGTGTACAACATTTCATTCCCAGCCAAGGCATTCTCAATCACTTTCTCTCAATTTAAGAGTCACCAGTCATATAAATGCATCCCATAGATTGGTTGCCTAGAATATATTAATCTTGTCTCTAAAAGAAATAGGAAATTAGGAAATTACAGATGAAAATTAATTAGTGATTTCTCCTTCCACAAATTATTCCTCTGTCTCTTCATTCCTGCACCTCTCACTTGGCTCTCACTTAAAGCTCTTACACCACTTATGGCTTTGTCTAGTAACTCACATTTCTGAGGCCACCTGGTCTAATGCCCTCATTTTCCTGACTAGGAAGCTGAAGTTCATAAAGGTGGAATGACATTCTTTTTTAAAATTTATTTTTGATGGCTTTCTTTAAGTTAGGACTTCTTAAACTTTTTCTACTTGCAAAACCCCTATTTGCCAAGAAATTTTAACATGACCCTGGCTATATTAAAAAATATATTCTATAAAATAGATATATAAATAAAACTTACTGATAATTACTGATTAATTATTGATTATAAATCATAATTTCACAATATCTACATTCAATTATATGACCCCATGACTTTCTTCAACAATGAAATATTTCAAACCAGTTCCAATTGTTCAGTGAAGAAAGCCATATACACCCAGAGAAAGGGATGTGAAATGTGGACCACAACATATCATTTTCATGCTCCCTATTGATGTTTGCTTGCATTGTATTTCCTTTATCTGATTATTCTTTCCTGTAGATACGATTTCTCCTGCACAAAAATGATGCAATAACTATACATATATTCAATTTCTTAAGTATTTCAACATAATTAACATGTAGTGAATATCCTGCCATCGAGGGGAGGGGTGGGGAGTGGGGAGGAATTTGTAACAGAAAGCTTTGTAAGGGTTAATGTTGAAGAATTGCCCATACATATGTTTTGCAAATAAAAAGTATTTTAAAAAACCAATGATATGACCCCATATGGGATTGCAACCCACATAAAGCAAAAGTTTGAACCCATATCTCAAGATTCTAAATTCAGTGTTCTTTTCATTATAACACCCAGCATAAAATGGTCTATGTTTCTTATCTCTTTCTAGAATAAAAATGAAGACGTAGTACAACATGGTGCAGCTAGGACTGAACTGGGAATCAGAAGATCTTATCTCTCATTCAACTAGCTATGTGATATTGGGCAAATTACAAAACACCCTATCTGGACCTCAGCAGCTAGAGCCTTAAAAATGAGGAGGTTGGATTCTTTCTGGTCTAACAATATTTAATTATTCTTTAAGACAAGTACTTTTTGATTCATCTAGACATCATTTTACTGTTCACTTGTTTTCAGTTTCTTTGTGACCTCATTTAAAGTTTCTTGGCAAAGATACTATAATGGTTTTCCATTTTCTTCTTCAGCTCATTCTATAGATGAATAAACAAAGGTAAACAAGATTAAGTGATGCACCCAGCGTCACACAGCTATTAAGTATCTGAAGCCAGATTTGAACTCAGGAAGATGAGCCTTCCTGACTCCAGGTCTGGAATTCTATCTATTGCATCAACTAGCTATCCCAGACATCATATGCAATGAATAATAATAATAATAATAATAACAATAACATTTTTACAGTACTCACAAGATGCTAGCATTATGCTAAATATTATAAATAATATATAACAATGTAATTATCTACTTTTGTCCTTACCACCATGGAAAGAAAGTATTATTATTATTACTACTACTATTTTATAGACAAGGAAAATAAGGCAAATGGGTTAAGTGACTTGTATAGGATCTCACAACTAGTAAATGTTGGATTTGAATTCAGGTCTTCTTGATTCCAGACTCAATGCTCTATCCACTGAGTCACTTAGTAATCTAATACATATAGCAGACATTTAACAAATGTTTATTGGATGGAGAAAAATTCGAAACCTGATCTATAAGCCCAATATTTTATTTCCAAATGACTGATAGGATCAGATTTATCTCATCTTTGGCAATCACACCATCATCCAAGATAGTGACAATGTGTCAGGCTGACTAATAGATTCTTTGAATACTTGGTAAAATTGTCTTATATTCACGGTGTTTATTTCTGCTAGCAGTTTAGCAATAGATCTCTGGACACATCTTCCTTCTTAAGTAAGCTGCTCTTCAAAGCCATGAATTATCAGAAAGCCAGACACCAAGACATACTCAGATCACACACACACACACACACACACACACACACACACACACACACAATGACAGCAAAGCATTAAAGCCAGGTCTGCAAAAACATGATGTATAGTAGGGATGGGTTTCTTTAAGTTTATTTTTTTTAACCTGTATTATCTAAATTGACTATATAACCAGGCTGTAATCTCCTCAGACCTGGATGACACCAGTAGATGGAGTTCTAAATCTGAAATCAGGAAGATAAGAGTTCAAATTGCATGCTTTTAGCTGTCTGACCCTAGCAAAGTCATCTCAATTAAGCCATTTCTTTATCTGTAATAGATATATTATAAGAACTCTCACATCCCAGGGTTGTTGTGAAGATAAAAGTAGATAATATATGTAAACTGCCTTGCAAACCTTCAAGGGTTAAGTAAATGCTATTATTATTATTATTAGTTAATTGGTTAATCAAAGGTCAAAGGATTCCAAGCCAGCTGGTAGCAAAGTAGATAGGATCCTGGACCTAGACTCAGGAAGAACTGAGTTCAAATCCAGCCTCAGATAAGTGTCTGAGCTGTATGATGTTGAATAATGAATGCACTTAACCTCTGTTTGTCTCAGCTTCCCTAAGTGTAAAATGGAGATGATAATAGAACCTACCTCCTAGTGTTGTTATGAGGATCAAATGAGATAATATTTGTAAACTGCTTAGCAGTATCTGATTAGCAAATGCTAAACAAATGCTCACCATTATTATTATGCTCAAATCCTGGCAGGACCTCGCAAGTTTTTATTCAGATCTGATTTTTCCTCAACATATGTTTCTGTGTGCATGTGGTATGGTTTTGTTTTTCCTTTTTTAAAATTTCCTGGTTCCATCTCCATTTTCTTATGTAGCATGTCAGGAATGTATATGTTATACTCTTAAGTGTTATAGTTCTATCAACTGTTACTGATGATGAAAATAGTTTGCTAAAGAAATGCTTAAAGGTCTGTTCCATTTTTTTGTTTACTTGATGACTTTTTCATAATTTAATTGCTTTTAGCCTGATTTGGTTTAACCATATCTTACTCCAAGCTTTTTATAAACTCATTTCTTTTCCTATCAAGCCTTGCTTTATGAGGTGATATTGTCCATAAATTACTATTATCCTCTGCAAGGTTTCACATTAGGCTATATTTTAGATTGGCATTGACCTAAAGTGGTTTCTGGAGTCTTTGGACCTTTCATTGTGGCAATTGCTCCCCAGAAATTAAACTTCTATAGAAAAAGATTGAGAGTCTGTGTCAATGTTTTTTCCTTTATTCATTTCCCACAGTTGGGACATGAAAGGCTTATTGAATGTTAGAGCTGTTATAAGTATACAACTTGTTTTTTCCTCATCTTTAATATAAATTTTAAAAATTTAATTGATTTTGAACTATGCTGTAAGGGATCAATGGTTCCTTAATGCACACAGATGACCTGGATTGACACATATTGGTAGCTAGTGTAGATTATTTGTATGCATTAAGATATAATGAATTTCATTTTTTATGTTTGCTTTAGGATTTACCATATCCAATGATTTCTTTTTTTTTCTTCAAGACTATTTTGTGATGTAGGTGTGACATTTTTGTGCAGTCTACAACCTCTTGACTTTTTTGTTTCTTAATCCTGAACCATATTTTTCATTATCTCCTGTTAACCTTTGCATTGAAACCACTGAGTAATCACACATATAGTGTCTTTTTTTGAAAGACTTCAAGTTCCTTGTAGTTATTCTCAGACTCTTCATTCTTTGCAGCAGATGTTGGCAATTTGGCAATTATCTTCAAAGTAGTTGTTTTTTGCAAATGTTCATGAGAAGGAAGGAGAAGAAGGGAGGAAGGAAGGGAGGAAGGGAGGGAGGAAAAAAGGGAGGAAGGGAGGAAGGAAGGGAGTAAGGAAAGAAGGAAGGAAGGAAGGAAGGAAAGAAGGAAGGAAGGAAGGAAGGAAGGAAGGAAGGAAGGAAGGAAGGAAGGAAGGAAGGAAGGGGAAGAGAAAGGAAAGGGAAAGAAAAGGAAAGGGAAGAGGAAAGGAAGGAAAGAAGAAACATTTATTAAGTACCTTCAATATTTCTAGAGCTGTGTAGAGTACTTAATAAATATTATATTATTTGATTCTCACAACAACCCTGAGTGGTAGGCACTATTATTATTATGCCATTGAGGAAATCAAGACAAAGGTTAAATGACTTACCAGATTCATACAGTTAGTAAATATTGCTTCCTAACTATAGGCCCAGTGGTCTACCCACTGTGATACTCCTCTGCCAATATGATTAAGTATGCAACAAAAATTATGATTTTTTTTGTTGCCATTGGAGAAACAAAGAAACCAAATCTACCCACCCTTTTATTTGCTTCTCATTTAATTCCTTTTATTTCATTACACAAGTTATTCAACTTCTTTTACTGACTTATTGGCAGAGATGTCAAATTCCAGTAGAAACAATTCTTGCCACTACATATTGACGTAGAAAATGACAAATTAGCATTATCTATCTACGTTGTATTGTATTTTGATTTATTTTTATCATACAATTCCTAAATACATTTTAGTCTGGTTTGGGCCATACTAGGGAATTTTACCCCTTGATGAGACCCAGGTTCTAAGGAGTTTGACACTTCTGCTCTAAAGTATGACATCCAACCTTTAAGTGAAAACTTTCGTAAATCTTCTAGTTTTGTTTAGAGTGAAAATGTAAATTTTGATTTAGGTTAGTTGGCAACATGTGGAAGTCTATAAGCCAATTCTCAGCATTCTGTTTTTAAAAAATTAGAGGAATTGCTAAATTTCAGTTAGAGTTAAGGAATATTTTAAAAAAAATTTTCACATTCACATTCATGGAGAACCTGAAATTTTTCCAAAAAACACTTTGAAAGGTCTGGGACTTACAAGTTAAGAATCTCTGCTCTAATATTAGACCAACTTGGTTATCAAAGAATAAAGATAAATACAAATATCCAAGAGTTAAGTTAATGTTAATAGAGGGTCTAAACACTATATGATTCTTTCCACTTTATGCTGATTTTCAATCAATCTGCCAAGATAATTGAGGAAGCAGAAGAAAGCCATCATGAACAAAGGATTATATTGTATTTTTTTCTGTATTATGGGGGGCCATAGTTAGAAAATTCATTACCTAATAACTAAAATACCCCTGAAAATAATCTTCTCCAAAATAAGCCAGTCATGAACTCAGACTCAGGCACAGTCTGTTTCTAGGACTATGTATCTTATTATCTATGCTAGAATATAGATAGGGGCTAAACAATTCTGCGAAAGGCCATCCAAAGACAGTATTTTGCCAAATGATGGCTATTTAGTCCTACCTGAAAAGAAAAAGAATCTTTTCTCCAATACACCTGATAAGAAGTCATACAAACTTTGCTTAGATATATCCAGTAAGGGGCAGACCCCCTATGTCTTGAAACAGCCCATTCTTTGGAGTTTTTTTTTTTAGCTTTAGTTGATCAGTAAGACATTTTTTTCTTACATCAAGCCTAAATTTGCTTCTTTGCAACTATCACTCCTTATTACTAATTTAGCTCCCTGGGACTGATTTCTTTTTTTATGCTTCCCTCTTCACCCCATTCATTGTCCATTCAACATTAGGGATAAAATGTACTATCTTTTGGTACTCTGCTCCTACTTGAACAGAGGTGTTCTTTATCCTTAAATGACTACTTTTGGGGCCATACTTTCTATAAAATGGAACAGGAAGATTATATAATTATATGATGAAAATTAAGACTGACATAGTTTTAAAAATGTGGTATATCTTTCTAAAATCTTTTTTTTTCTTTTTGTTTCTTTTGGGTTATATAGGTCACCTGAGAAGGAAGTGTGAACATAAAAAGTGAGAGCTAACTGATTTCCAGGAAAATCTCAAAGGGAATAATACAATGGACTATATTGAAACTTTTCACAGTTCTCTCTGAAAGACTTGCCTGTGACCTCTCTAATTATATTCCTATTTTGTCTCAGGATACTTCAAAATAAATTGGGCTTTAAAAAAGCAAATAAAGAGATGGCTTTGTTATCTGAAAGCTGAACTTCTTATTTGATTCCTAATCCCTGGGCTAGAATTGAACCCCATAAAAACCTCAGGTCTCCCTATTAAAGGTGTCTCTCAGACATATCCTCATTTGTCTCTGCTAGGCCAGGAAGGAAGAAAATGACAAAGATGCATACTTTTTCACTGAGACTATTCTAACTCTGGGTATCCTCATAGTCACTCATTACTCATATTAGTCACAAGCTTTTTCCTTTATGTATGAGATCTACTTTCTTTTTGTTTTCTTTCTGTATTTTTCCAGATGTAAATATATCTCACAACATTTCCACATGGAAAGCAAACATTCACTGGGGCTACTATACCCAAGCATCACCCTTTTTTTTTCAATGAAGGGGAAAAGTAAAGAAAGAAAAAAGAGAATTAAGATAAGTCATTAGTCATCAATACTTTTTGAAAAGCTAAAAAAAATCTACAGATTTAGAACTAGAAGGGACATAAAGACTTCCTAATTCAACTTACTCTTTTTACAAAAGAAAAAAACTAAAGATTTCACAAGTACATTGACTTGTACAAGGTCTTACAGATGGTAAAGCATTAAGCCAGGATTCAAACTTTGTAGTTTGGGGGTTTAAATCAAGGGCTATTTTCATAATGTCATATCTTTAACAGGTTAAAGTGAAGGTGAATTATCTGAGTTGGCATTTTTAATGAAAGATGTAACATGAAATATACAAGATCCATCTCTTCATGCTGGCTTTGGTCTAAGCTGAATTTTAGGGATTTTTATGATTTGAAATCATAGTTTTAGGTTAGGGATTTCTCTATGTACTAGACCCCTTTGGCAGACTAGGAAGCCTATGAATCCCTTCTTAATGTATAGAATTATAAAAGAAGCCAATTACATTGAAATAAAAATGCATTTTTTCCCATCTCTCCCCCAAGTTATGAATCCCTGTTTTATAGGTATGCCTCAAACACCTTCCTTTATTATATAAATCAAAGAAAATAAACAACTTGATCCTAGAGCTCTCTTCCTTATTTTGGCCTTCAAAGAGCAATGGCAAAAGGAAGAACAAAAACAATCTGAAGTTCCTGTCTATAGGACTAGCTCAAGGAGAAGACCACAATAGCATCTCCCTGCAGCAGGAAGAGATGGTTCATCTTGAAGCTAGTACACTTAATTTCCCTTGGGAACAATAAGACTGTGCTTTACCTCTTCCCTATTCTCTTTCAAGTTATACTTTATTTAAGGACTGAGCAATTAACTTATTCCCACCCAACCCTTCTCCCCACTATCCCCATAGCTTGCTTCTTCTAAGTGCCTATAACATACTAAGGAAACGTTGAAAATTGTTTTTCCTGTAAAGTGAATTATCCTTGATCTCACTGACTTCCACCAAGCAAGTAAAGATTTCTCTATCATCTGAACCCTCACCACAGTGCTTGTATCTCCTTTTTACACTTATTATTGTTTATTATTATTATTGCATATATCTTATTAGCATGAGTTATTAATATGTATCACCTTTCCACTTATCCCCATTCCCCATCCTTCTGGATGGCAAATTCCTAGAGAACAGGGCCTAATTTTACTTACCAACTGTTCTGCAATATTATTTACATCTTCAGAATATTACCTGGGGAGGTGTAATATCATTAGATTTTGTGTGATTTGCTGATAAGGGAACCATATGTATGATATTGTATAAATTGTATAAATACAATTTATGATATAACTGGCATAAAATTTTGTACACAGTTGGTGCTCAATAAATTCTATGAATGAATGAATGAATGAATTCAAAAGGAAAGTATTTTGGAAATCTGTTTTCCAAATTGTCTAAATGCAGGCCATGCCTTTTTTTTCTTTCTTAAAATCTTGGTCCCATAGCAGTGGCTCAGTGTGGTAATTATATTACAAAGCTATTATATGATGAAATGAAAATGGAAAAACAATTTAAATGCCTGTCTAAAAAGACTCAGTTAGGATGCAATTATGAGTGAAATTACAATGGAAAGAATAATTGAAATGCAAGTCTGGAAGGCCTAGTTATGATGCTGTTTTAAGTGCTTCTATCAGGTACTCTCACAACATGGAGCAAAGCTACATATTCCTGGGGACACATATTTATTTCACTAAAGCAAACAACATTTATGGATGGATGGAAATATTTTTGTACCAATTGTTCTGCAGTGTTATCTACACTTTTGGAATATCACCTGGGGGTGGGTAATATCATTAGGTTTTGTGGAACCTGCTGATAAGGGAGCCTCATGTGTTACAATGCTTTGGTACAGCTTGAAGAAGATAAGGAGGCAGTGGCAGAGCTTAGCTCAGATTCCTCTCTTCCCTTTTGTGTGTTAATCTTTTAATACTGAATTTGGAATTTAATACATTGCAATATATTCACTAGTGTTACCAATGTGGAAAGTTATTTATTCTATAATTTGTCTGAAAATACTAAATTGCTCAGATGAGATTCTAAGTAGCTTTGGTTCTCTACACTTAAAAATTCTACCAAAATGTTTCTTTTTATTAAACTGTGATAAAGGCTTTTATCCAAGACTTTGAAATGAATAGACTCTCACCAAAGAGAAAAAAGATTTTAGAAGTGAGCTTTGCGAGAATGAATTAAAAAAACACTAGAACTAGTACAGACTATTGGACTTTGGAACAGAAATATTTGAGTTCAAATTCTGTCTCTAACATTTATTAGTTCTGTGACTCCAAATAAGAAGAAAAATATTAATTATGAAGATTAAACTTTAAAATGTGTAGTGCATACTTTGGTTTTTCAGAGAGCTAAATGTTAATATATGTTAGTATCTATAGTACTATATACACCCAAATACTATCTACAGCAAAGCTTCTTAAATTTTTTCCATCCATAGTCCCTTTTTGCCCAAGAAATTTTTACATAACCCTGATATATAGCTATATAAAAATAGGAATACAAATCACACATTTACTGATAATAAATCATAATTTCACAACTCCCACATTCAGTTACAAGAACTCATATGATGTCACAAGCCACAGTTTAAAGAAATTGCAATCTACAGTAATAAATACACACAAATTCATATAATTTACATATCAATTCCATCAAATAACATATATATATGCCATGTATATGTATTATGAGTTTGTGTGCATTTAGTGTTGTAGATAATATTTGTGTGTATATATGCATTGATACTCAGGCTCAGCAGGGTTAAGAAGAGCTCTGAGTTTGGAGTCAGATAATGAGTTTGAATTTTGATTGTTACATCCTATCTGTGTGTCTTAAGCCATCTTATTTTTCTGGGCTTCCATTTTCTTATTTGTAAAAGGAGATAACTGGACTAGATGACTTTTAAGGTTCCATCCATCTTTGTAGCAATGATTATATGAACTTCTTTTGTTAGAAAGCTAAATTCCAGAATCAGATTCTAGTCATAAACTAGCTCCCCCTTATTCAATAGAAGGCAGGTTTTCTGAAACACTTGAATTTGAGATTGTTAGAGAGCCAAACCCCTGAGGAGGAACTCCTCCAGAAAGTAGGAGTTTGTGATTTTTTACCACTCATGTTGCTCCCATCTCCATAGATGGAGTTCTCATACAGTTAAGAGAATGTGTCACGCTAATAATTCCAGGTCTGGACCCAGCCACTCTGCATCTTCTTGGATGCAACCTTGGTTATTGCTTTCTCTAAGGCTAAAAGCCCATCTTTGGTGCACATGACCATATTATCTCCCTTTACATGTCTATTATGTGATTGAGACATGAGGTTCCCATATGTCTTGATTCAGTCATTAAAGGTTCTACAGGACTCCAATCTGATCCTGACTCAGCCAAAACATGAAAGAACAAAGGGAAAAAAGAGCTTGTCATATCCCTTTACAAGAAAGCACAAATGAATGGTTCCTTTCAGCAGTCTATTTCCCAACAATGTGAGCTAGCCATTTAATCTTAGAGGCAGCCCCCATCAGTAAATCCATATTTTAGAAGGCACAAAGGGTTATTACCCTATATGAGAAAATATAATCAAATTCTCTCTCCCTCCCAGGGTCACTGTGCTATACAGGTTCCTCAGATGAATTAATTATATTTCCTAACATAATATATGTATGTATGGAAGCATTCACACAAAACATAACATGAAATAACCATAAATATATTGCTTATATACAAGATTAACAATTTTCCACATGCTTAATAGCCTTTAAGAACACGGCTAAAAATATACATTTTAAGGTTTTGCATCCAACAAAGCCAATATAGCCAAGATTAGAAGGGAAGCAGAAATCTGGGAAACAATTTTTTACAACTAATGTTCTAGTAAAGGCCTCATTCAAATATATATAGAGAAATGAGTCAAATTTATAAGAATATAACTTATTCTTCAATTGACAAATGGTCAAAAGATATGAACAGACAATTTTTATATGAAGAAATAAAAGCCATCTCTAGTCATATAAAAATGCTCTAAATCAATCCTATTGATTAAAGAAATGCAAATTAAAACAATTTTGATATACCACCTGACACCTTTCAGATTGGCAAAGATGACAGGAAAAGATAATAATAAATGTCAGAGGTGATGTGGGAAAACTAGGACACTAATGCATTGTTAGTGGAGTTGTGAACTGATCCAGTCATTCTGGAGAGCAATTTGGAGCTATCCCCAAAGAGCTATCAAATTGTGCATACCATTTGATCCAGAAGTGTCTCTACTGGGCCTGTATCTCCAAAAAATCATTGAAGGGGGAAAAGGACCCACATGTGCAAAAGTGTTTGTAACAACTCTTTTTGTGGTGTCAAGGAACTAGAAATCAAGTAAATACCCATCAATTGGGGAATGACTGAATAAGCTGTGGTATATGAATGTAGTAATGTAATAAATACTCTTTTTCTATAAGAAATAATGATCAGGCTGATTAGAGAAAGGCCTGGAAAGGTTTACATGAACTGACACTGAGTGAAGTGAACAGAACCAGAAGAACATTGTACACAGTAACAGCAAGACTTGTGTGATGATCAACTATGACAGACTTAGCTCTTATCAGCACTACAGTGATCCAAGACAATTCCAATAGACTTGGGATAGAAGATACCAACCACATCCAGAGAAAGAACTATGGAGACTGAAGGAGGATCAAAGCATACTTTTTTCAGCTTTTAAAAAATTTCTTCTTTCTTGTAGTTTTTCTCTTTTGTTTTGATTTTTCTTTCACAACATGACTAATATGGAAACGTATTTTAAATGATTGCACATATATGAAATTGTTTGATATCTTAGGAAAGGGGAAGGAAGGGAAAGGAAGGAGAAAAGAAATTGGAACTCAAAATCTTTCAAAAGTGAATCTTGAAAACTGTCTTTACATGTAATTGGGGAAAAAAACCAAAATACTATTAAGTGAAAAAAATATACTTTTTATAGACCCTATCTTGTCTAGACTGACAATGTGGCAGCCACTCATGGACTCAATCCCATTGCTTGGACTTTCTCTGTTTCTTACTTTGATCAGTTTGTCCCTTTTTGGTCAGAATTGGGGTCAACTGATCTCAGGGGCTCATCATATTGGTACTAGACCCAACTTAGCATACTGCATGTCAGAAGCATCAGCCTTTGCCTCTCAAGTACCAGGGATTACAGTAGGTACCACCTTGCTCAGATAAAAATATACACCTAGAGTTTATGGACCTGGTACTTAACATACACAACTGTCATATAAAGTTCCTGAGTTTTTTATGCACAACCTAGATAGATAGATATATAGATAGATAGAGATATTGTATGTGTGTATATACAGTCTGTATTTATATATACATATACATATATGTGTGTTTTGTATATTCTGTATGTATATATATACAATTAGTGCATATATATGTGTGTGTGCATGTGTATGTATGTACACACACACACTCACCATTGATATAGTGAACTCAGTTATAGGTATAACTCTGCCAATTCTAATGAAGACTGATACTTTCCTTGCAATTTAATATTTTGAGAGAGTATTTAGTGCTATGAGAATTTAAGAACTTGCCCAGTCAGATATCCAGTATGTCAGAGGTGGACTAGAATCCAAGAGACTAGCTCATGCTCTATCCATTTGCTTCATATTATTTTAAACATATATTCATCCAAAATTAAGTGCCACCTGTCCAGTCTAGGATTTAAGGGACAAAAATGCCATTATACTAATTACTAAGCTTATGACTGACTTTATTAATTACATAGAGTAGCCCCATAGCATTCACACAAAAAGGACATATGGAGACAGGAACTTACATATCCCCACCATCCTTGGAGTTGTGATCTTAGTTTGCTTCTGTGAAATGAAACCACATGTTTCCTGGATCTATTTGGAACCAGTGCAACCTTATCCAGGATAGTTAGAGAGAGCCTGGTACCCTGGGCTACCCAAGCCACCAGTCTGACATAAAGACATTCCAGGGCTTGCACAAGCATGCTATTTATATTCAAGCCAAAAAAAGGTACACTTTGCTTGGGGCACTGTGTATCTCTGCCTTCTGATTCTACCAGTCATATGTCACTGTTGACCTGATAGGGAAAGTGTCAAGCCCAGCCAGGATACAGCAAAACTCTAACAGGGATTGAAGTGAATTTGGGAAAAAAAATCACTGGAGAGAATATAGATTATCCTGTTGGGGTAGAAACAATATTTCCTAGGACCGTGTAAGCTGAGATAGCTTTTCCTAAGATCCTATTTCATGTAACTAGACTTGTTTTTCCTCAAAAACTATTCAAACTTTCCTCAAGACTTAATTGGTCCATGGAAGCTTGATATTCAATATTCAGTTTCTGGTTGAAAAATGGTATAAAAGGGGCAGCTAGGTGGCACAGTGGATAGAGCACCAGCCCTGAAGTCAGGAGGACCTGGGTTCAAATCTGACCTCAGACACTTAACATTCCCTAGCTGTGTGACCCTGGGCAAGTCACTTAACCCCAATTGCCTCAGCAAAAAAAAATGGTATAAAAGTGACCAGCCAAGGAAGTCAGTGCCCCTAGATTTGTCTTGAGACATTTGGCTGACCAGACTTATTTCTTTAGGGATTTGAGGGAGGCTATTTCTATGAGAACCACTATATAGCCTTGTTGAGTGTCTAATCTGTTGCCAAGGTCTATTTATTTTATGTTTTTAACATCTTTCATATACCTCCCTCTCCTGTTCCAACACTATTATCACCTTATTTTAGGCTGGCATCTCAAGCTTGGACTATTGCAATAACCTACTGGTGGATCTTCCAGGCACAAGCTCTCCCCATTCCAGTCCATCCTTCTTTCAGCATTTTCCTAAAGTGCAGGTCTGATCATCTCACCTTCCACAACTTGATAAACTCTAATTGCTCCCTATTATTTTCAGGATGAAATATAAAAATCCTCTATTTAGCATTCAAAGTCCTCCAGGACCTTTCCAGTCCTCTCACACTTTATACACCTTCCTATACTCTTTGATCCAGTGACAAAATCTTACTTATAAAAAAAACTACACCTACATCTCCCAACTCCAGGCATTGTGTGTAGAATGTCCCTCCTCATCATCTCTGCCTTCTAGCCTCCCTAGGTGGGCCCTGGTAAATTCTTTCCTTCTACAGGAAGTCTTTCTCTAACCCTTTCAACTCTAGTGTGTTCCCTCTCTTAATTATTTCTAATTCATCCGGCGTGTCGTACATAGTAGTTTGCATGTTGACTCCCTCTTTAGACTAAAAGAGCTTTGAGAGTAAATACTTTTATCTTTCTTTGTATCTTAGCACAGTACCTGGTCTGGGAGAGGCTCTTAATAAATATTTATTGATTAACTATTCTTTCTATGACATGATTAAGTAAATTTCCTTTAGTTAATTGTTAAATGACCTACAAAAATCTCATCTTCAAATTTTGAACCTGAATTCACAGACTGGCTTAAGTCACATATAACCTACAACATCTATTTAGTAGAAAAAAATAAAATCTTTAAGAAAATTTTTTGAACCAAAGAAATAAAAGGCTATGGGAGGAGGAATCATACATTCATATGGTCAACACTGAAAGCAGAGTCCCAGAGATATTTAATCACTTGTTCATTATAACATGCAAATTTAATACAGTATTTGAAAATCAGATTTGATTCAACTGCTTTGTAATTATCACTTTTCTGGAGAAAAAAAAACAATTTGCTACCATATTATTTTCATAAAGTAATTATGGCCTCTAGTAGTTAATGAAGAAAAAATCCAATTATAATATATATAAAAATACATTGCTCTAAATCAGGGGGTTTTTAAACCTTTTTTTTTAAATTTCACAGACCTCTTCCTTGGCGGAATGAAACCTACTGCAGTGATATGTGCAAGACAATTCTTACCAGCTCAGAGATAACTGCTAATTTTCCATGTAAGCAAATACTATTAATCAAGGCTTGCTTTATTGTTTTGTTGATTGTCTAGATTTAAGAAAGTGATAGAGAAAATGTTAATAATGCAAATTAAATATGAAAGTGTGTTCTATGTACATTTAGGGGGCAGTGAGCTGGTTGTTATTTATTAGCATACCTCTCTGCCTATAGAATAATTCCTTCACAGAATAATATTTTTAAATGTATTTTAAAAATAAAAACAACAAAAAAAACAAATTTGGGGATCACAAAGGAAAACCAATCATATTGAAAAAATAGTTATAAAAATATTTTTTAAGTGCTTGAATATCACTTTAAGTATTCCCACTCTAAATGTATAATATTCCTTCTATATATTTTATATTTATCCATAGGCAGAGAGAGAATAATATTCAATTAAAAGAATGAGTGTCGCTAGATTAATAATTATGGTTAGCCAAACAAATTTAAACACGGCCTTGTCTCACCTAGCCATCCAGATCCAGAATTGGGTATGCACATGTCCGTCTCAGCACTTGGCAATACGAAGCCCACCACAAATACTTCCACTCCATCCGCCATGAGCGCCATCCCCAAGACAAAGAAGAGGGCCCACTGGAAACGTCCATGGCCACATTCCTGAATTATCAGCTCATACTGCTGGGCTAATTCTTCCTCATCAGCTTTCCTTTCGGATTCCAGTTCACTGCGATCCTTATACTCCTCCCCTTTGGGCTGCCCTATGGACACGATGCTGTCTTTCCCTTGGTTAAGGTTGGGAATGCCCTGATATTCGCCTTCATAAATTTCATCATCTTCATCATGGCCTTCTGTTGCTTCACTTGACCCTTCGTCATCATTGCCTTCCCCATCGTAGGTTTCTCCCGCGGGATAATAATCATCATCATCCTCTTCATCTTGGAATCGGCTGTAGGATCTCTGTGTGTAGCCATCCTGGGCCCGGTCCACTGCTTGATTCACCTTTTTCACGGTTTGTTTCTTCACCTCCTTGGCAATGTCCTTAGCACCTCTCACTAAGGATGTCCTGTCCCTGCTGGAGTCTTCCATCTTCTGTTGACCTGTGGCAGGTGAGAAGATGTAGACTGATTGTGGAGCACAATCTGGCCCAGGCCTGATGTCAGTTGGGATGTGCCGAAAGCATGATCCACTTCAGGTTCAAAAACAAAACTGCAAGAGAAGAATCAAGAGAGAGAATAATTATTATTCCTTTATATGTCTAGTGTGACTAAATACAGATGCACCAAAACTGCCAGCTGCTCTGAAAATTCCTGGATGTGCTGTGGCTTTTCTCTCTGATTGAATGGCTCCTTCCAGAACTTTTTTAAAGAGGGTATCCATGTCTCATTCTTCTCTTTTTCTATCATGCCATTCCTCTCATATCTACTTCCCTCACCCCTTTTCTGCTTCTTTTTATGTGTTATTTTTCCTCATAGAAATGCCATTTCCTTGAGGGCAGGAGCTCCTTTTATTTCTGCTACTGTATTTTGCAATCCTAGTACTTAGCATAATGACAGGCACAAATTAAGTGCTTAATAAATGCTTGCATTTTTTTTTCTTCCCCCTCACTTAATAGTATTTTCTCTTTTGTTCCAATTACATGTAAAGATAGTTTTTAACATTCATTTTTGTAAGATTTAAGTTCCAAATTTTTTCTCCTTCTTCGTTTCCCTCCCCTTCCCCAAGACAGCAAGCAATCTGATATAGGTTATATATGTAAAATCATTTGAAATTTAATAAATGCTTGCTGACTGACTACAATCAAAAGAGTCCAATCATAGAAATAAATCTATTTTAATTCCAGTGGTCAAGCAATTGGACAACGAGGTGGTGCAATGGAAAAAGCATCAAGTCTTAAGTCAGAAAGACTTTTTTTTTTCTTCCTGAGTTCAAAACTGGTCTCAGATACTTACTAACCCCAACCCTGGGCAATTCACTTAACCCTGTTTGACTCAGTTTTCTCATGTGTAAAATGAGCAAGAGAAGGAAATGGCAAAGTAACCCAGTACCTTTGCCAAGAAAATTCCAAATGGGATCACCAAGAATTAGGTACTATTGAACAACAATAATAACAATTATTCACAAATTTCATTGCTTACATGCACATTGTTTTGGATTCTTCATAAAACTTAGTTTGTACCTTTAGGCATTTTGTTATTCCTTTTTTCACTCTAAAACACTTTCAATCTTATTCTAAGGGGATTATCCATTGAAACAAAGTCATATTATACCGTTCAAGTGAATGTAACAAATTCTGAAACACTTCAAATTATGACTAAGGAGAGAAAAAAAGGGCACCTTTCCCAGATGAAAAATGTTCCAAAGGCAGAGTATATAAGCACAAGATTTCTGCTGGCTTTTTCACAATGATTCATTTTAAGCCTAGTATAATGCAAAGAAAACTGGACTCAAAAGTCCCAGGAGCTGAATTCAATCCAGACAAGACCTGTGTCATCTTGGGCAGGTCACATAATCTCATTCTTTAGTTAACAGATGTAAAACACTGTACAAATCTTATTAGTTATTGTTGTTATCTGAGAGCTAGAATAGATTGTCTCTAAGTTCCTTTCAGTTCTAAATCTATAATCCCATTAAGCATTTTTTATGTGTCAGGCACATTGTTAGATACTGGTAATATAAAATAAAAACAAAATCCTATCCACCCTAAAGGAGCTTAGAGTTCTAGTAACTAGACAAATCAGGGGAGACATCATAGATAAAATGATACTCTAACAGAAAATCAGGAGGCAAAAAGGTAGAATGAATAGGCAATAGACTAGCTATGAAGGATAATTTGAAGGAATGCAGGGAGCTGGGATGAGAAATGTCAAGTTTAGGAAATAGTTGTAGACTATGTGAAGAGAAGTACTGTGAAAGACTGGAAAAGCAAATAGGAACTACATTGTATGTTATTTTAAATGTCAGACTGTCTTTTGAGGACATGAGGGAAACAATGAAGGCTTTTGAGCATGGAGTAACATGGTCAGATCAGTGCCTCAGGACAAGTATTACTTTAACAGTAACTATGAAAGATGGATAGGAGAAAGGAGAGATTAGAATCAAAGGAACTAATTAGGATCTGAATTAATGTGGAGAGAAAGAGAAGAATAGAAGAGAGATTGTGGAGTGTACAATTAACAGAACTTGACAAAGAAAAGACCAGTCCTGTATATTTTTCTTATTTACTATTTACAAATAATTTATTTTGTCCTGTAGCTGTTTGTCCTACAAGTGTTTAAGTCATGATTCTTTGTGTCTGAATTTAGCTCATAATTCAGGGACCTATTACCGACTTGCCTCAAGGAGTTTGGGGAATGTGTATAAAAGGGAGTCAAGGCTTGATAACTTTACACTACCAAATTATCCTTCAAGAATATCTGGTTTTCTGTGTAAAAATCCATTTAGGATACAAATTCTGAAACACTTCAAATTATATCTAAGGAGAGAAAAAAGGGCTTCACCACTCATAGAAAAGATGTGTCAGAGGCAGAATGTATAAGCACAAGGTCCCTGTCTGCTTTTTTTCATAATGATTCTTTTTAAGCCTAGTGTATTAGAAAAAAGCTTGACTCAAACTTGACTCAAAAAAGTACTTTTTAGTCTCATGAAAGAAAAAGGGGAGATTATTTCCAACCCCCATAGCCAAACTTCCAACCAATCATGATGATCCCAGAGTCTCAGCATTGTAAGAATCATGTTGCTCCCAAATTCTGTCACCTACCCTGTTCAGTTCTTTGTTCAATAATCCCCAAAATCTATATAAAGGGAATTATTCTTTTGATTGAAGTCTTTGGTATAAATGGAGAAAAATACTGACTCATTTATTGGCAGGCAGCATGCCTCTTTTAATAAATGTTGTCTTGCTCAAAGATTTGCCTGAAAGTCAAAGATGACTCCAAAGGCTATTGGAGGTTATTGGAAAGATGAAAAATGTTCTCAACAGAACAGAGATGTGTAGAGGAAGGATGAGTTTAGTTGGAAAAACGTTAAGTTCCGTTGTGGGCATATTGAATTTGAAATGTTAATGGGACATCCTGGAAGAGTTGGCCACTGGATAATGGTGATGCAAGATCAGTTCTCAGGAGAGAGATCATTTCCACAAAGAATTGATTGATAAAGAAACATGAAAATAATTATGGCTTGTATCAATGTACATATTTATTCACATAATCAAACTACTTTCTGTTCCCATCATGTTTTTCCCCTCGCTTCCTATCCTTAGTATTTTGCAACTAAGGCAGTAGAGGTAGAGATAATTTTTTTCCAATCATTCCATCTTTACCCTTTCTGCTGAAATAGCTCAGAGCTGACATTGATTCATTGCTGAGGCACCATTGTTTACTTAGCAGGAAATGGACAAAAATTTTCAGCTGACTTCATACAAACTATTGATCAGGCTTTGGACATAATATTCTATGCCCTATATTCTTCATCTTCTTATTTTTAGTGGTGATAATTCATAGTTAAATAATATTTTAAGGTTCACAAAAAGCTTTTCCCAGAACAACCCAACAAAGTAGGACATGCATGTTTTATCATCCTCTTATTCTAGGTGAGGAAACTGATTGTCATAACTCATCTAGATGTGAAAGAATATTTTCCCATTATTAATTTTACACATCATTTAGTTCTGACAAATTAAAAATATCAAACAAGTCAAATGTGTAGTATCATTTTCTACATTTTTTTCTAATTACCACTAGTGCAATATTCTATTACAACATCATTTTAAAAATGTTTAAGCAACAATATGCAATTCAGCCTTAAGGCAAATATAATAAAAAAGATAAATCCATGTTATTTTCTTAAGATGCACAAATTTTTCTCTTCACTGAATACCATCTAACTATATAATATAGGAACACTATCTGGCACAGAAGATGCTTTGGCTACAAGTCAAGAATCCTGAGTGATAATTCTGGTTCTGCCATACTTCAGTAAAAGTCTTTCTTTGGGCCTCAGTTTCCTGAATTGTAAAATGAAGATATTGAACTAGATGACATCTAAGGATCCTTCCAGTTCTAAGATCCTATGATACAATTAATATGGCTTGTCTTGAATGGATGTACATCTTAAAAGTTGGCAAAATGAAAACAAGGTTTAGTGTGTGTATGTATATGTGTGTATATTGTTTGCTTAATGCTACTGTTAAATGGAAATTATTTTGTTTAGACTTTCTCCGTAATTAATGAGGCAAAATTAAAAGTTTATTAAGATTATGTCAAGGCAATCAGCAGAGATCAGCAAGGGATTTAAGATAGAGCCAGCTTTTATTGATAACTTTTATAATGCAATAAAGACAATTCAGATACATTCAGGTTAGCAAAACAGAATGGATTATTGCATCTCAGTTTCTCCCTTGTTACCTGCATATAATTTTTAACAGGTACAAACTGAGTGAGGGGTGGGTGACCTGCTACATGATGAATAGAAGGGTAATACAAAAGCTGCAGAATATTATACCTTCCCCAATACTGATTGATAAGCAGGTCTGGGAGCAATGAATTACCAAATCAGCATAACTTTTAATATAATAATATGTGCTTTTCTTTTTTTCTTCCTACTCATTCTAAGAAAGTAAAGAGGAATAAAAGGAAAAAAAGGAAAGGAAAGAAAAAAGAGGAAAGATTGATAAAAAGAAAGAAGAGAATGACCAAAAAAGGAGGAGAGTGCTGGATGGATCAGCAAGAATGAAGATTAAGAGAAAGAAAAGTTGAATAATAGGGGAAAGGGACTGCAGGAGCTATAACTGAATAAAAGCACTTCGAGGGCAGGAATTGTTTCACTTTTGCCTGTTTCTCCAGCATCTGACACATAGTAGGCATTTAATAAATGATTGTTGAGTCTAATTAAATATTACATATAAGTGTTAGTAGGATAAGAAAGATTCTACTAATCTGTAACAAAATACAACAATTAATGCAATAAAAGGTACCATCTCCTATGGCATCCTCAAAACAAATATTTGGTCAGTAGAATTGTGTCTTGTGATACAACCAACATCATAAAAATCTATGAATTAGGAAGAAAAGACTAATGACATCAAAAGCCACACCTGAGGGCAGCTAGGTGGCACAGTGGATAGAGCACCAGCCCTGAAGTCAGGAGGACCTGAGTTCAAATCTGGTCTCAGACACTTAACATTCCCTAGCTGTGTGACCCTGGGCAAGTCACTTAACTCCAATTGCCTCAGCAAAAAAAAAGCTAAAAAAAAAAAAAAAAGCCACACCTGAGCAACAGTAACTCATGCATTGCATGAAAGGCAATATACTTTTAATAATTAAAATTTGTTCAATAGCTTTTTCTATTAAACTTAAAAATGAATGCATAGTAATGAGTAATTCTTTTTTTTATATATTCACAAACCTTTTTGTTTAGTTTAAATACACCTGATTCCAAGAAAAGGTTTGTAACAACAGACTGGTCTCTAAAGGATGCACACAGGCATGCTGTTTTAATATATAATTACATTGGGAAAGCTAGAGTATAATTCAAACCCTATAAATCAACCACTAATTTGGTCATTCAGACATATCTACTGTTAGAAAAAAGCATTTGTAATGGGATTTTTAAGATCTGAAAAAAAAATCCCTAGAATATGAAGCTTAAGACATGGTAGAAGAAGAGAATTTAAGTATGAGCACTCTCTTGTAGAGAAAAGAATTTGCATCCAGGATTACATGGTTGGTAAACTGCCAGAGAGCTGGCTTTTCCATTTCTTTTTTCTCAAGTCCAGTGTTGGGCCCATGATAATGACTCATAAATACTTAAGGAAGGAAAGGAAACAGAAGGGGAAAGAAGAAAAAAAGGAAAGGAAAAAAAAGGAAAGGGAAGGAAAGGAGAAAGGAAAGGAAAAAAAAGGAAAGGAAAGGAAAGGAAAGGAAAAGGGGAAGGGAAGGAAAAAGGGAAGGGAAGGGAAAAGGGAAGGGAAGGGAAAAGGGAAGGGA